>CAUYQG010203425.1:0-39774 GCA_963574415.1 Tarsius wallacei | reverse complement strand
CTTCTTATATACTAAAACTTTAATATGTATCCCAAACCCTAAAAAACAAACTTATAAATCACCTACATATACCTTAATATAAACTTTCACTGACACTTAAATCTTATGCCTATGATTATAAACTTATAGAACCTTATGTCTAAACACCATAACTACAACTACAAATAATAAGTAAAAATATTGAAAACAATTCTTTGCTTAAACAGAATCAGAAACTTCTTTTTACCAGGTATTAGTCACAAATCCTATCCCTGTCAATCTGGTGGGTCTCCAAGGCTGGCTCCCAACACATGCAGAGGATTTAATTCCCTTTTCTCACAGGTTCCTACTGCCCAGACTCTTAAAATGATTCCCTTGGAGGCTCCCACTTCACTTGGCCTTTAATCGTGATCACTACATTGTATAGTAAACTAATAACTTCTTCCACCAATATTTCACTTCTCAGTTCCCTTCTTCATCTCTTCTTACCTATTACTGATGGGGTGAGGAGGACAGAATAGGAGTTGATTTTAGTAGGGCCGATTCTTCTGTATCCTAGTAAGGCTCAGGTGGAGGTGCCTAGAACCCAACTGCTTGCTGTTAACTGCTCCCTTGAGAATGTGGGGTACATAGAATTTATTGATTTCAAACATCAGTCTTTGGTAATTGTGGGACAACAGAAAAATTTCCATACAACTTACTCTTAGATGGTTTTTTTTTTTTTTTTTTTGAATTGGGGGTCTCATTCTGTCACTGCAGCCTCAAACCCTAGGCTCAGGCAGTCCTTAGGCCCCAGCCTCTCGAGTAGCTGGTACTACAGGTGGATACCACCATGCCTGCCTAACTTTTTGACTATTTTGTAGAGACAAAGTCTCGCTATGCTGCCCTGGCTGGTCACAAACTTCTGTGCTCAAGCAGTCTTCCTGTCTTGGCTTTTCAAAGTGCCAGAATTACAGGTGTGAGCCACCACACCTGACCTGGATTTGCTTTGTTTGATTTTGTGATTGCCAAGTCTACATCAAGAACAGGACAATAGTTCAGAAATCTCTAAGCAACTTTTGTTGTTGCTCGGATTTTTTATGGTTTATAGTTGGAATCTTAGTGGGTATAATGTTTTGTATGTGTGCTCTGATCTGTCTTCTGGCCATGAGCACTTCTTGCATGGTCCTCTGTAATTTTCTCCTTTCTCTTTCTCTTTACTGGTAGGACTCTTTATTCTTGACTTTTTTTCCCCCTGTAGCTCTGTCTCTTTCTTCTTAGATGGTTCTGGGTACCGTCAGTATGTACCATGATATTTCTAGCCGGTGACTATCTGCTTTAGGAAAGGGTATAGTTTTCAACTTATTTCTATTGTTCCTATTCAGTTTCTTTGACTTTGTGATGCACAATTGGCATAATAGGAACAAGGGCAGATCTAGAGAATCAGGAGAAAATAGAAAAAGAAAGAAAGTGACAGGAAGTTCATCTATAATGGAGCTTCTAAGAGAACTTTTGAACTTAAAGTTGTGAAAGACCCAAGGATATCTGTGGGGTATAAAAGACTTGAGGGGAAGACAAGGAGGGGGTTTGGTAAGACAGTGCTGTGTGTTATAAATTAGACTCACAATGATGGTTTTTGAGTGATGGAGATAGCGGTTGTAGTGCCTTTATACTTTTTTGATGCTAATCTGCATTTCTTGGCCCTTGGGTTTATTCTAGGTTATCTTTGGGGTTTTCTGATTTTGTTCTGGTTCTGCAAAGGAAATATAGCTTGATAATTTCAAAATGTCTGCTATTTCCTTATATTAACAAAGGAAAGACCTGGAATCAATGACCCTGTGTTTAGAAAAGCATCTTAAATGAGATTTTCAACCTGCAGATAGATTATGATAGACTTTTTCCCCCCTCAAGATGGCAGGGAGTGGAAAGATAAATTCCTTTGCATAAGAAAATAAAAAGAATAGGAAGGCAGAGACGAATAGTATGAAAATGGAAAACAAAGTGTTCAGAGGGTCAAAGAGAAGAGGACAATGAGCAAGGAAGGAAGGTGGACAAAGTCAGAAAGAAACTTCTCTTCCTCCAGGGAATAGCTGATGGATTTTTAGCACCATTTTGTAGATTATTTAGTTTTAAGTTGGTGTCTTTACTGTGCTGTGCTCTAATTTTACTCTTTTTTTTTTTTTTTACTATAAATCATTAGGAAAATTTGGTTATTACTAATAACAGCATTTTATAAATAGTACTTTGGAGGAATTAAGGACAGAGGCAGTGTCGATATGGAGTAAAGTTGCAAACGAAGGAGATTAGAGGTCACAGAAAGCAAGAGAACATTGATAATTCAATGAGAACAAGAAAAATCAGATCAAGGGGTGACCAGAATGTAATGAGTGTGCCAACAACCTTTGTATATTTGGGGGTGGAGTATAGGGAGGCTGGATTTCCCACAGAATCTGAGACAGGTAATCATATATTAAAGGAAATGATGACATCAGAATATAGATCTTAGGGACACCCAGATGGTGGGAGCATGAGGTTCATAAATAGGTGATGTCAACTCAAAGACAAGACCTTGGCTTTTAATGCTGAAAAACTGTATACTGTAGTAGTTCCAAATATTCCATGCACAAATAGGGAATATTTTCTGGCAGTCTTTACAGTATATGACCATTTGCTTTGTATTATAATCTATTAGTGTTCATCACAGTTCAGAAAAGCAGCAATCTTTGGTTTATAGGCAAAGTTGATTAAGTGAACAAAAGAAATCCTGTATCAGGAGGTGGAATGTGGTCCTTTTTTTAAAAAATTAAAAATTTAAAGTAATATAGACTTATTTCCTTTCAGTATTATAAAGAATCTTATGTTATAAAGAAGACACTGGAAAGCAATTAGTAGCTATTTCTTCATGCATGGGTTCCGTGTGGAGTTATAGTCACAAAATTCTAGTGCTAGAAAGAATTTCTGTGACTTTGGCAATGACTTCTAGTGACTCACCCAATAGCCATTCTCCCTTTCTGCTTTACTAACAAAACCCAATTTCATTCATGGTAGTAATGCACCCAAGAAAAGAGTGACTGTATTACCTATCCTTTCCTATCTGGTAGGTGCAGCCAAGAAATTACAAGTACAAGTCATTGGGAAGGACTTTGGAGGTAATTTAAAAGGGCAGTGCCTGCTTCATGCGTGGAATATAAATATGCTGGCCAGAATGGTAGGGATTATTTTATAGCCAGGAAGATCCAAGCCATACAACAAGGATGTTATAGCAGAAAAATAAGCAGGGACATGGAACACTAGTAATATTGTAAAACAGTAATACTTGCACCAGACTTCCTTTACCTGAGATAAAATAACCTATTGTTGCTCTTGGATATTAACAATTGAACACAATTCCTAAATGATATGGTGATTATTTTGTAGGACTCTTGCATTTTATATCTAAAGAGGCATAGAGAACTCAGACCAGACTCACCTCAATGTTAATTTTGTTACATTATGTGTAGCCAATTATTACAGAATTCATTTAAACATAAAATCAGGTACTTCTCTCTTTAAGTCATGCTTACCAACTGAAGTCAAAACTTCAGATTAAATACATTAAGTCCAAAATCCCATAGAATTTTCAATATGTTATGATGAAATGGGAAGCATGGATCAAGTATATTCTTTGGGGTTCAAATCATGAGCACTGAATCACTTTGTTTCAGTCTTTCATTCATTGATGTGTACCAGTTCCTGTTGCTGTGGTTCAGGTCAGGCTCTTATTTCCTTACACTTGGGTAAATGTAGAACAGTCTTCTGACTTTAAACTTGTACCTGCAGATTCACTCTACATACCTTCTACAAATTAATTTGCAGTAAAATATGTTTCCCCCTTTGCTTAGCAACTTTCAATAGCTCCTCATTTCTGACTGATTAAGATCCATACTCTGTAGTCTAGAAATTCTTGGACTTTCTGTATACAACTGTGGTTTTTATGCCTTCAGACCTTTGCTCAGGGTCTCTCTATTATTTATTTTTTTACCTCTCAGTTCCACCTGTCTCTCAAAGTTCAGCCACATAGCCAACCCAAAGCCAGGGCTCCCTTCTTTGATATTGATTGATGATTAAGGCACTTATAAGGGTTTATCCAATTAGTTCCTTAAGGTCAGGTGATGGGCCACCATCTTCTCAGGGTTGGGGTTCTTCACATCCTGCAGTCTCCTTCCAGTTTTGTTTATTAGTGTTTGTGTAAATACTGCATTCATTAAAAGTTACAAATTGGACTACTTGAGCAGTTTTATTATTTTCCTCATTTAACTTGCTTAAGTCCTAAGGGGAGAATCAGATTTTTTTGCACAAGGAAAAGCAAAAAGACAAAATGAAAAAACAAAACAAAGCAAAACAAAACAATTCCAAAAAACCCACACATCCAAACCACAGTATGATGGGTCCAGATAAAATCTTGGTAGAATTAAACTAAATTATCCATTTTTCTATAAGTTATATCTGCAATAAAAAAAATCTGAGAGTTTAACATAAAATCATAATGCTTGCTGATTTATTGAACTGATGTTATTTTTACTCCTTTTTTTCCTTTCAGCCAATGTGATCTTAATGGAACTCAATATTAAATTAATCCTGTAGAATGTCAAAAATGGGTATGCAGCACACACAGTTCATACAAATTGTATGAGAAGAGACCCCCCAAAACTGGAATTTATTTATGAAAAAATTATTTTTTCTTAACATGCTTAAATTTCAGTCACCTTCAAAGTACTCTGTTTGATGTGATATACTTATCAAGATGATTTTTCTACTGCTCAAAATGGCTTTTGAACTCGTCAGTTTTGATACCTTTTAGTGCTTCTGCTGTGTTGTGTTTCACCCTTTCCACATTGGCAAAATGTTTCCCTTTGAGGATTTTTTTCATCTGGGGCAACAAAAAAAGGACACTTGGGGTGAGATTGGATGAATAGAGTGTGGGGGGGGGGCATGGGAGCCATGCTGTTTTGGGTCTAAAACTGCAGAACTTCAGTGGGCAGGTGTGCTCATCAGTCACCCATCTTGAAATGGGCAAACACATAAGAATATTAAAAAAAAAAAATGCACTGAAGCTGAATGTAGCCTCTCATAATAATGCTAGCTGTACACAGGTACACTGATACTGATGGGTTCCTAGAACACTTACCTAGTAAGGGAAGCCTGATTTACAAGGGACCCACCCTTCAAAAAATAACTCCATTTTTGGGGGGTGGGCATGTTTCCTCTTGTGTGTTATTATGAGAAGCTTAAGGAATACAGAGGGTTATAAGGCTGGGGAAGTTCAGAATGTACAAATCCAAAAATCTCTGCAGTTTCCTTGAGGAACTGGGCCTGAGTGGTGGGAAGGGCTGTCTGAGTGAGGTTCTGTTAGGTCTTGTATAGACTACATGAGACTTATTAATTTCTTGTACCCCAACCATATCACCTCAAAGCTCAAGTTGTTATTTTACATAATTGTCACAACTACTTTTAACATACCAAGTTACCCAATTTTACCATGTTACATCTGTTTCTAGTGCAATTTTTAGTGTAATTAGAATTGTGTGACAGGACTAAAGCTATGTAACAATTGGTAAGAGAGTGACAATAAGTTAACCTGTGTTACAGGCTTAGCAAGAACTGAATGTTACCAGTTGGCCTAGGGTTTATCACAATTTAAAACTTAGTTTGAGCTGGGCTCGGTGGCTCAGCCTGTAATCCCGCGCCTTGGGAGGCTGAGGTGAGTGGATTGCCTGAGCCCGCGGGTTTGAGATCCACCTGGGCAACTTGGCGAGACCTCATCTCTACAATAAATAAAAAAAAAAAAAAAATTAGCCGGGCGTGGTAGCGCGCACCTGTAGTTCCAGCTACTTGGAAGGCTGAGGCGGAAGGATTGCGGAGCCCAGCAGGTCGAGGCTGTGGTGGCCGGGAGCGGCCACTGCACTCCAGTCTGGGCGACAGAGTGAGACTCCAACTCAAAAAAAAAAAAAAAAAAAAAAGGCATTAAAAAAAAATAATAAAACTTAGTTTGCTCTTGAGTGGGCGACATTACATATATATCCACCTATACATGCATATATTTATACTTTAAAGTGACTAAAACATGCATACTCAAATATATAATATGTATGTGTACATTTGTGTATCTCTTATATGTGCATATGAAGAAAACCATAAACTACCTGTGTGTGCAAAAGCATCTCCTTATCTTAATGTTACCACTTTATCTTTTAGGCTTTTTAAAAAATTTTTTGAGTCAGGATTTCACTGTATTGTCCAGGCTGGATTGCAGTGGCACAATCATGGTTCACCACAGCCTTCAACTCTTAGCCTACGCCGATTCTTCTGCCTCAGTATCCCCAGTAGCAGGGAATACAAGCACGTGCCACCATGCCCAGCTAACTTTTTTTCTCAAACTCCTGTGCTCCAGCAATCCTCCCACCTCAGTCTCCTAAAGTGGTGGGATTACTGGCATTCGCCAGTCTGTTATTACTTTATCTTCATTGCTGCTTTCTCTACTGGAAGAATATAAGAGCAAAATATTCACTTTGAATGAGGCAGCTTTTTGAGTCATAAGGCTGTTTGTATTTTTTAAATGACATTGAGAATTAATTTTTTTCTTGATCCCACGTTATTGTTTTGCTCAGGCTTTTAAATGATAGAAAACACAATAAGTTAGATTTGATTTAGAGACCTTGATATCAAGTGAACTGAAAATCAATGTATCCTGAGGGAAAGTAATAAATTTGTGAAACAGATGAAGAAAGCATGGGATTTTGTTTCCTTTGCTAAATCTAAAGCTCTTAAAGGGATCCCCTTTGTCTCTTGGCTAATAATTGGGCCAGTTTGTTTATTGATAGTGCTCATGTCACCTAACTCACTCTTCTTTATTGCATTCTGCCACCATTTTACTGGAGCATGGACTCTATTGTCCTCTTTAATGCATACTGCCCTTAAAAGAGGGCAAGGCCTGTTCTTTGGAAGACTATGCATGTGATAAAAATCTGTTATCAAGGAAAGAGTGTGAGCCCTTTTAAGCATTAAGCATCTCACATAAGACTTACTAAAATAAAGAACTACATGAGACAGGGAATGACAGAACTGACTATGTAGTAATGCCAGATTTTGCTTAGAATTTTATGTTGAAATTGAGTAAAGCAAAAATGCCTTTTAGGGTAGAGCATATCAGTTGGAGGAAACCATAATGCAATGTGTAAGGAATAAAGTGTAAACAGTGTGGACCAAACTTATATTTGCTATATGCATGACTTGTTAGCAGCTATTTATATCTGAAAACCTATGCAGGGAAGAGATATAAAGAGTTAGAATCATTTACTCTGGGGTGAGGAGGAAAAATAATTTTCTGTTCCCAACTGGAATATTAAGAATGAAAAAGAAATAGTTTCATTTTTGATTGTTGGGGTGGAACTTGGAGCCATTTGGTTTGAAACCTTGTTTTGCTATACATATTTGCTACAGTAAAGAACTATATGAGAACTTCCCTTAATAGAACCACATAGCTCAATTATCAGCTCTGTAGAATTGGGCTTGTTCCCCCTAGTTATTTAAAGTTTTAAGTGTCTTACACTTTTACATTCAAATAAAAAACCCTGTCTTTTAGTTGTTATCTTTATCAAGCCTGATTAGTCTTTTTTATTTTTTGATATATGACTTCTTTGATCCTATTTGTTGTATTTGTCATTATTATCTACTGATAACCAGGCTTTATATACGAGGGAGAATTTTTTTGGAGGGTGGGCCCATTGTAGTCCAGGCTTCCCCCACTAGGAATTGTTCTAGCAACACATCAGCATTAGTGGACTAGCTAGCATTGTTGTGAAAGGCTGCATTCAGCTTCAGTGGATTTTTTTTTGGAGATTTCTTAACACATTTGCCCATTTCAAGATGGGTAATTTACAAATGCAGTAGCAGTTTTTGATCAAAAATAACACGAACCCCTTGTCCCACTATTCCTATTCTTGCCATCTTGCCCCGGGCCCCTTTGTTTTGTTGCCCCGATGAAAAATTTCCCTTTCAAAGGGAAACATTTTGCCAAGGTGGAAGAGTTGAAACCAAAAACAACAGAGACACTAAACGTCATCAAAATTGACAAGTTTAAAAACTGTTTTGAGCAGCGGAAAAAGTGTCTTGAGAGGTGTATTGCATCAAATGGAGATTACATTGAAGGTGACTAAAGTTTAAACATGTAGGAATAAATACACGATTTTTAAATAAAAAAATTATAGATTTGGGTCCCCCCTTGTAGAATATAAAATGGGAGATGGGTCATCATGAAACTTGGGAAAAATCTGGAGAGGTTACCTTCTTTGTTGGAGAGAAAGAGGAATGATGTGACAGGAACAATTTAATGTACACAGCTGGAAGGATTCTTATTGAGCACTAACTTAACTTAGATCCTCAATATAGAGGAGAAAATTAAATACAATACTCAGTCATGTAGGTAAGAAGTAGGAAGCCAATATTTAAACTTATGAAAGCAACAAGGTTAAAGTTGCTTAAAAGAAAAATTTCTAAGTGCATTTTTTTTTTTTTGGTCCCCAAACAGGACATTATTGTGTGTGGGACAGAAACCTGGACCAATTCCAAATACTCAAGCTCCAGCCTTCCTTGACCACTTACTGGCTCTATGACCTGTGCCCTTCACTCTGCCTCTCAATTGTATGTTCTTCATCAGTAAAACAAGCACTGACCTCTCATTACAATCTGAATCATCTGAAAAATTAAGGACTGTGTTCATTTATTCTTCCTTCACTTCTTCAGCAAATACTTGTTGAATGTTGTGATGTGCGAGACTGGGCTAGGTATTAGGGGGAAGAGAAAAAATAAATAAAACCCAACCCTTGCCTTTAAGGAGTGTGTAGTCTAATGTAAACTAGAATGTATGTTAATGATTTATTTAATATTAAAATTTGAGTGCTATATGCCTTACTAATGTACAGTTCTAAGTAAAAGGAGTTTAGAGGAAAAAGGAATTACTCCTCACAGGGAGATAGGCCTTAGAAGGCTTCATGAAGGAGCATTTATTTTAGCTTTGAAGGATGAATCACTTAGAAGTGGTTTGAGTAGGCAGAGGTCAGGAAGGCACTCAAAACAAAGGAAAGAAAACTTAAGGAACATATTCAAGGGGAAAAAAAGCACAGATTATATTTAGAGAACTTACAGGAGGTCAAATGATTGAATTGGCTGGAACATTGACTTTATGAAAAGAAATAGTGGCAGATAAGTGAAAGGAGAGGTTGGAGCTGGGACACAGAATGTTTCTGACATCAGGAGAACCCAAAGGCAAGAGTCTCGTGAGCTAGGTAGGTACTGAGAATACAGACCTGAACAAGACATGGTGTCTGCACTCAGGGTATTTGGATTTTATTCTGTGGTAATAGAGGAGCTCTGTTAGTGACTGGGGAAGTGACATGGTGATTATGAACTTCAGGAAGACGCTTTTGAAAGCGCCATAAAGGATAGATTAAAAAAGACAAGAAACTGGAGCCAGGGCATGGGTTGGAAGGAACTGTAATATTCAACAGAAAGAGCACTGGACTTGGACTTGCTTGGTGGCAGTGGAATTGAAAAAGGAAGGGATAGTTTAGCTTAGCGGCCGTTAAACTTTTTGGGTGATAGCCATTTCTGAGAATCTGATAAAAGCAATAGACCCATTTCCTCAAAAAGAGAATCCATACATGGTTATGCAAGTTTGCACACAATTTTATTAGGTTTACAGACCCTGTAAAGTCATCTAGGGGCCCCAAGTTAAGAAATCCTGATTTAAAAAGAGACATAAGTTTGGAATATATAGTATGTGTCCCATGTAGTAGGGAGCAGAAAACATGTCTGAGATTATGAGCCTGGGAATTGGGGAGAAGTGCAGAAATAGAGATGTCTGGAAAATGAACTTGTTAAGGACAAATATGTTGTTTTTTGTGATTTGGTTCTTGCCTTCTGCTACTCATCTGAACCCTCTACTAAAAGCCAGTTGGATTAATTTTAGTGAATGGTGAACAAGTGCTCTTATATAGTGTGCTTAAACACACATGGACATATTACTTGTGACACAGGAATCAGGAATCTGCGTATCTTATTCTTACCATATTCATGTGAGTCTTGAATATTTTAATAGCTGGAAATTAATTTCCCTCATTGGTATTCTAAACATGATGAATGTATTCAGTATTCATGTGGCTCTGATATAAAATTATATGGAAATTCTAGTACAATTTCAGTAATTAATGTCTGCCAATTATAAAGGGTTACAATTATAGCACTCACAGAGAATTATGTAGTATATGAAAAATATACAAATAATCAGAGAAATTAATTTCCAATACCTAACCCTTCTGATTAATGAAGAAAACTAATTACTAGGTAATCATAATGTGAAAAATGCTAATAAATGGTCAAGACAGAGGAATACTTCATTCTCAGATAAAAAGAAATATGAAGACAGCTTAGGACTAAATAAGAATGAAATCATTTATAATATCAATTGCATATTAAATATAAACTATGTTATGAAATTTTTGGCATGGTAGACATTTGGGTCAACCTTGTAGTTCTGAATCATAAATAATAAACAACTTGGAATGGGAAGAGGCCTTCCCTTAGAAGTCATCTAACCTAACAACATTCTCAGTTTGCAAATGAAGATTGAAACAGAAAATGTTATTATTTTGTCAGTGTTCAGTGACTCATCAGAAGAACTGGTCCTCAATTTGAAATGAAGCCTTTACATTTCACTGTTAAGTCAAATGTTATGGTCCTCACAAATGGTGCTGTTGTGAAGAACTAAGATGGCCAAGGGTGTTGAGTGGTTCTCTTGCCCTCAATTAGGAGAAGAGTATATATTCATGTGAATTAACTTTTCTCAAATAATGGTAATAAATTAGAAGTGTTAGATTCTAAAATCATAACATGTATATATAATCTTGTTAATGAAGTAATGGCTGCATTACACCTTGCCAAGTAGAGACTTAATTGAAATACTTAAAAGTAATTTTATAAACCTACTGAGTTCTCTATCTATAGGATTTCTCTATATAGTAGAAAGGAGGGATTCTTCTGTTCTTAAGTCAAAGAACCCCAACCCAAACCTGTTACATACAAGATGTTAGACCTGATAGATGAAACTGTGAATTTTTAAAATGGTGGAACGTCATTATTTTATCACTTATTGACAAAGTAAACATTATATATGTTATTTCAAATAAGCAACTACATAACTAAGAATATACAAAACGCTACAAAGGATATGTCTAGGATGCTAGTTGTTCTGGTCATTGGATCTTGCAAGAATCTAAAGTTATCTGTCTAGTGTAGCTATTGACATTTCCTTTAAGATGTCTGTGTCCCTGATGTCTATTTTCTGTCCCTAGGCTAAGTTCCTGTTAGCCCTCTTAGTTTGGCTTTTATAAAATAATTCATCATATTTCACAGCTAGAAGAGATTCAGGAGTATTTTCTTCTCAAAGAGCAGTCTGTAACCGACTGCATCAGAATTACCTGGGGTATTTATTAAAAAGAAAATGCCCAGAAGACCCTACCACAGACATACTCAATTGTAATTAGGGCAGTGGGGAGATGGGTGGCACAGTTTAAAAAGCTTCCCAGGTGATTCTTATACATGTTGAAGTTTAAGGTCTCTTGACCAGTGATTTGTAACATGTGGTCCTGGATTTGCAGAAGCAGTATCACCTGGAAACTTGTTAGAAGTGAAAATTTGCCCTTCTTACCCAGACCTACTGAATCAGAAACTTTAGCAGTGGGACCTAGCAACCTGTGTTTTAACAAGCCCTCCAGGTGATTCTAAAGTAAGCGAAAATGTGAAAACCTTTGATTCCAGACAACCCCTCCAGTTGACCTAGAAGGAAACCAAGGCCAAAGTGAGTAACTGGCTTGTTCACTTTGAACGTGGGTTAATATTATGAGCAATAAAATAAATCAAAGTGGTCCTTTAGAAAACTAATCCCTGAGTAATTTAAACTTTTTTTTTTTTTTTGAGCTGGAGTCTCACTCTGTCGCTCAGACTGGAGTGCAGTGGCACGCTCCCGGCCACTGCAGCCTTGACCTGCTGGGCTCCGGCGATCCTTTTGCCTCAGCCTTCCAAGTAGCTGGAACTACAGGCGCACGCTACCACGCCTGGCTAATTTTTTGATTTATTGTAGAGATGAGGTCTTACCAAATTGCCCAGGCGGGTCTCGAACCCGTGGGCTCAGGCAATCCACTCACCTCGGCCTCCCAAGGCACGGGATTACAGGCTGAGCCACTGAGCCCGGCTATTCCCTGATAAATTTAAACTTGAAAGTACATTAAACACCTATAGCAACTTTCTATTTTCCTCATATTTGTGGCTAAAAATAGCAGGAAAATAACAGTGGTAGTAAAGAAGGGATAGATTTAAGTATATTTTATGTTAATATATTTGCATTTTCTTAAACAACTTTTAAAACTACGTTCAAGACTGTTTGCCAAAATGAAAGAATGAAAGAATTACCTTTAATATGCTTGAAATGCTTTTCATTCACTGGAAGAAAGACTCAATGTAAATCCTAAGGATTAGTTCTAGCATTTATGGCATGGCAGAACAATTTACACAGTTTATTATTAGAAATAGACTACAAAATATTCAATATTATTCAAGTTTTGAATAGGAAGTGTACTTTGTAAAATATTTTATGATTTCTAATTCAGACATTAGAGCTGGAAAATGAACTTATTCGGTTTGTAAGGCAGTGTCTTTGCCAAAACAAAAGCTGTGATTAAAGCAAGGCCTGCTCACCTGCGTAGTAAAAGACAAAATTCTAGTCAAGCACACTGCTGCTGAAGTTAGAAGTTTCACAATCCCACTACCCCCTTTTAAAATTACAATTGGCATTCAACCCACTTTAAATTTTTCCAAAACCTTGGAGCTCATTATGCAAAGGCTCTGTCTTACGTATCCTGTTTCTTGTAATACTCTCAAATTTCTGAGTGTCAATGAAAAAAGTTTCCAGGGGAGAGATGGTCCAGCCTTGAGGTCCATATCCTGTCATTGATTTCTATGCAACACTCTCATCGACTTCAATGGGAGTTCCGCACTCGGATCAATGTCAGGATATGGGTCTTTACATTTAGATGTGAAAGTGTTTTAATAGTGGTTGGCAAACTAGTGATGAATTAGGGTGAAAGACACAGAATTGGCTGGAAACTTTCAGACCTATGAGCTACCTTTAACCATTAGCAGGGTTATTATTTTTAATATGGTGGGGAATTTTTGCATATGTTGATTTTGACCTATAAGTGGCCCAGAACACTAATTATATTATTTGAGTCTCTTCTAGGTCTTTTATAAAAGTGTAGAAAGTAAGTCTATAAGTGACCAAGCCATTTGAATTAAATTATCCTCTGGATCAAAAGCATTTGCCTTCTTCCCTTGACTAGAGGGTCATGGTAATATCTACCATTAGGACATCCATATATACCTAAAAATGTAACTAGACATAAATTTGTTCAGGCAGATATGAAACTAAAAAATAACTTCTAAAAATGAACTTTCACCACTTCTTCGGATAATCTATTCTAAGTACCTAGCAGTCATTACCATTAGAGACACTTTATTTTAGCAAAGTATATATGTAGGCATACAGAAGTCATACTAGGTTATGTGTGTCTATATACACCATTATATATATGTGTGTGTGTGTGTGTGTGTGTACATATAGTACATATGTACAGTCATGTAATGCATAACAGTATTTGGGTCAAGGACAGATCATGTATTTAACAGTGGCTCTATAAGATTGTAATACCATATTTTTGCTGTACCTTTCCTATGTTTAGATATGTTTAGATATAGAAATACCATTGTGTTACAGTTGCCTATAATATTCAGTACAATAACAAACTATACAGACTTGTAGCCTAAGAGCAATAGGCTATCCCAAATAGCCTAGGTATGTAGGGAGCTATACCATCTAGGTATAGTTTGTGAAAGTGTGTGTGTGTGTGTGTGTGTGTGTACTATGGTATATATGTGTGTATGTATATAGTAGAGTAATTTTCTATTTCTAAACAAATATAAAGAGTATTTTGTTACAATCTCCATCTTGGTAAAAAGGCTAATTAAAATTGTCAAGACTCTGGCTTCTTGACCAAATGCTACATGTCAGTTGAAGTTTTTCTCACTTGCCTCATTTGCCATTCTGTGTCTTTGCTGTCCCCTTTCTTCTCTCCAACAGTTATGTTACTTTTTGTGTTTATTATGGAATTTTACTGAAGTAAAGTCTTAGTTTTCTCCTCTGAGCATTCCCAGAGCATCCTGCAATCCTAACGGGAAAACACTTAATACAGAATTGGGAGCCAAACATAGATACAATTCCCAGATTCTCCACTGGCTTTACTCATTCTATTACGTCACTGTTCTCCAGGCTTTCATGTGAAAGAGTTGATTGTAAATATTTTCCTTGCCGTCAATTTAAATGAAAATTCAGTTGTAAACATCTCTTTTTCCCTGACCATCATAATCTCCTAACGCATGATCATTCATTTGAGAGAGGGGCAAAAGTTCAAGGTTTTTATTTCAATTACGTCAAAATATCTATCCCCATAATGCTCCCATTCATGGAGCAGTCTGCACTTTAAGTTATTGCAAAAGTTATACAAGTCTGCTCTTCAAATGTCATCTATATTCTAATGTGTAGCAATGTGGTTATTTCTAGTACAGATAGTTATGTCTAAAATTAACCTAATGAGGAAAGAGTTTTGTAGGAAGGAGTGATATATGATTTAATTCTGTGCTTTAGAGAAAAAGGACTGGTACTTGTGCTTCCATCTTTCTTTTAAATCTCACACTAAACATTGCATATTCTTACTGCCAGGGTTGTAGAGATTAGTTACTGGAAGAGTACATATGTGGGAAGGGAGGAGGAAGAAAGTCTGTGCCAGGAAAAAGCAGGAAAGAGAATATTTTTGTTAATGGAATAACTGATGAACTCATAATGACAACATTACATAAATGTGTGTACAGAATAGAGAAAAAATGCTAATGTCAATTGAGACATATAAAATGTGGGCATTGCCAAATGAACGTTTTCTCTGTATATATAACTGAATATTTTGCTGGTTACTGTCAATCTATTTTAAATTGATCTGATTTTAAATAAAGACTCCCTGCATAACTCTTTGCACAGAGATTGATAGATTCATTCTGACTCAGACCTCTTCTGTAGTTTGATATAGCCAGCTTCCTACCCAGCCCATTCATGCACCTCAAATAAAAACCAAATGTAGCATTTGTACATAGAACAAAAAGATAAATCCAGTAATTGTCATGACACCGATTGTAGGCAAGGCTAAACAGCATTCTAAGAAACAATGGGGGGAATAGTTATTATATAGAAGAAAAGCAAATGTTATTTAGCTTTTACTGTATTTTCAACTTTTATTGACCCCGTATCTCCATTTACTTTTTCAACATTTATGTCATTTGACTTATATGCATCATTTTACCCATATGTTAAATAGTCATTAAATTTGTCACCTCAAATTGTTTTAGAGAAAAATAATTGATATTTGTAATGTGTTTGAGATTCTCTAATGAAGGAAACAAACTCAAGTAAAGGACTGTGATTTAGTTATTCTTTAAAATACAAGCTTCAGGATAAATTAAAGCTGTAAGCATTTTTAAAAAACCTTTCCAAAACATCAGGTAAGGTATACCACATATGATTTTTACACTAGGAGCAGCACAGATATTAACTAAAAGTTTGCTAACTTAACACTTAACTTTGTTTAACATATAAAATGAATCTGAAAGCCATCTTTCACAAAGTTACACAGACTATGCTTACACATTTACTAATATAAAAAGTATTTTTACTAGCCTTCTTTTTAATGCTCTTTTTCCTCATCAGTGGAAGTAATCTAAGATTTGTTTCTTAATAGCCTTGCATATTGTAGAAATGTAATAAATATTTTGTTGAATAAGTGTTGTTACAGTGGCTATCCTACTATCCTAGTTACTTGTCACTTAAAGACTGAATTAGTGGTTATTGTCTGGGCAATTTTAGTTTGTGCTTTCCTACATACATGGAAAGATTAAGGTTTCTTTATTCTTGCCTTTTTTTGGGGGGTGGTATAGCTGATCAGTGTGTAAAGCTTCCTTCAGGGTCAATGCAAACTCAAACTAGTGTCATTTAAAGTGATAATCCAGTGAGATTAACTCCACAAAGAAACAGAACAAAATAGAGTGTGTGTGTGTGTGTGTGTGTGTGTGTGTGAGATGTGTGATGTGTATATTGTGTGGGAAAGAGAAAATAAACTTAGTTCTCCATTCTGAAGCTGGACAACATTTAATAATACAACTTTGTGAATTTGTGCCCTTTGCTACTAACCTCAAAGGTACTGAGCTCATACAAACCAAGTTACCAGGTCCCATTAGTTTGGGCCTATAACAATGGGTAGCATTTGCTAAGTATAGCCCCACCCAGTGATTTTTCTGGTGTGCAGCTGTGTCTGGGAGCACAGCTGTGCTTACCGTGAGCCCTCCAACATTTTGCTATGCAGCTGTGAGAGCTGCTTAGGAAATTGTTAGGAGGCAGCTGCAGAAGCTTATGGTTGTAGCAATCTGCTCAAAACTGACCAGAGTTAGGGTTCAGTGGTGCATGTGAGAGACTCTTGTAACCTCCATATTCTGAACACACACTGATGTGTGCTCTGGATTTAAAGGAAACGAGTTAGGCTTAGATCTCTTGTGATATTTTAGCTACTTTCATTATAACTCTTATTTGACTCTCAGATTATAACTCTACAAAATAGTCTCCAGATATGTTAGTCAATTTCCATTTCCATGTGAATAGTCACCTTGGTAAAGTGGTTGCTTCTAATTATGTTTAAGGTCTGACAAAATTCTCTTTATTAAGTATTTTTTTTAGAAGTACCATCTCATGCATCTTTTTTTTTTTTTTTTTTTTTTGAGTTGATGTCTCACGCTTTCACCCAGACTGGAATGCAGTGGCCACTCCCGGCCACCGCAGCCTTGACCTGCTGGGCTACGGCGATCCTTCCACCTCAGGCTTCCAAGTAGCTGGAACTACAGTTGTGTGTTACCATGCCCGGCTAATTTTTTGATTTATTGTAGAGATAAGGTCTTGCCAAGTTGCCCAGGCGGGTCTGGAACCCGCGGGCTCAGGCAATCCACTCACCTCAGCCTCCCAAAGCGAGGGATTACAGGCTGAACCACCGAGCCCAGCGATCTCATGCATCTTTAGAAATTAAATCATATACTTATTATACTAAGTCAGATTTATCCCCCCAAATTCTCTTCTAAATGCTGACTTATTTTAGTAAGTTCACATTTTCTACTCATATATTATCATTTTATATATTAGCTAAATCCTTTCGTACAGAGGATGCTAAAAATGTATATGCATTTTAAGAATAGAAAAAAAACTACTTAAATTGTAATACTCAAATATACCGATAACAAAAGATGAATACAAGTCATGTTTGACTTCTGCAATTACAAGAGGTGCACAAAGTGGTTCTTATCAGCATCCAGATACTTCCGATTACAGCAAACTACTGCTTGAGCAACGTTGACCAAAGTGTCCACTTGTGTTGCTCCATATGCCATTTCAATTTCTTCCCAAAGTATCGCTAGTGTAGCTGGTTTTCTACAGTACACCATATCCTTTAAGGTCTCCCATGTGTAGAAGTCAAGGGATGTTAAGTCAGGAGAACATGGGGGAAACTCAAATGCACCTCTTCGTTCTATTCAGAACTTGCTGCTGGGTGAGGCCTCCCGGATCTTCCCTTGTACACATCACACACAGGACCATGCATTTCAAATTTACCACAAATATGTGCAGTTGTTTAGGTGTATTGGAGGTTCTGTTGCATACTTACACCTCATTGTTGTTGTACTTCCACAACATTCTCAAATTTCAAATATTGCTTCAAAATCATCTTGCACTCCTCGAACGACAACTGTGCTTCCACCATTTTCTTTGACTGTCCTGCCTGTCGCATGGTGAAGCTAGCATTCATTTGATTAACACCATCTTTTAAACGAATAGCGTAGTACACATTGCTATAGTAATTCAATTCGATTTAAAAAATAATACATAGATAACATTGCTTAAAATTTGTATACATTTTTGCCTCCCCTGTATATTAGCTGAAAAGGTATTTGTGAATACTAATTTTTACTTAGTACCATGTCAAATTTGGTAAAGAATATAAAAAAATGTAAGATGTGTTCTCTGACTTCAAAAACACCCAAGACTTTAAGTATGAAATGTGATAACTGCACTTGAGTGAAGCCCCAAATTAAGGATAAAAAAGAAAACTACAAGAGATAAAACATCACTGCTATTCAAAACTTGAGAGAAGAGGCAGGAAGAGAGAAGGATGTTCAACATTAGGTCAGATTTGGGAGGAAAAAAACGTACAAAATTGTCCTAGAAAGTGGAAAAAGAACTTTATAAGCAATGATACAAAGATGGAAAACAAATTTAGCATATTCAGTAGACAGACATGGACTTTATAAGGCAAGGGTTACACATGCAGGAGTTAGATATTCAGGTCAGATAGGTAAGGAAGAAGTAGGTTATAAAAAGTTTTAAATACCTGCTGAATCATTGCATTTGATGCTGTGGAAATTGGAAAATGTTAGGGGTTTCAGCTCAAGGAAAAATCTGCTTAAGTTAGTATGAATGAATGATTTTCCCCCAGGATGTACCATTGGGCAATATTCAAAATAAATACTTGGCTAATGTTGAATGCAGTGTCTATTGCTGAATTAAATACCAGAGACAGCCCTAAATAGAAAGTGAACTTAATCGCTGTATCTGACAGGGTTCCGGCAAGAACCAAGTGCATTTTTGTTGTAGGTTTCGAAGTAATGTTTTAATGGATGTACTGCTTACAAAGGTGCAACCAGATTTAAGGAAACCAATAAGGGTTGTTGAGGCCTGTATGGAATAAAAGAAAGCCATTAGCTCTGGAGTCTATACAGGATAGGAAAGAAACAAGAGTTATTGAGCACAGTTGAAAGTTGGAACCATGAAAGAAGGACTCAGAAACAAAAGCTGCAGTCCAAGTAACCATGCCAAAGTGAGTGAAAGCAAGAAAGAAATGAGAGGACTATATACTTCCACCTCCTTCCTGCACTATGATCATCTATTGTTAACCCTCACTGCCTAAACCCAACCGGCAGCCAGAGAGTAAGGAAGAGTAGTTAACGCATTTTGTAGAAGTCAGCCTCCCAGAACACAGAGCAGGTCTAAGATGAACAGAGAATGGATCTGGGGGAAAATGGAAAATAATCAGCCTTTCCAAAATCAGTTTTGAAAGATATTTTTACTTGATTTCTTAAATGTGGAGACAAAGATTTTGTCTAAAATTGAATAAGGTAAACTATTGGTTTTCCTAATTTATATTTGCAATTATGCTTCTCTTTAATGCATTAGAATTATTTGGTTATAAAACAGTGTCTGGACATATTGTGTTAAGAGTAACATGGAAAATAAATCATATAGAGACAGTTCACAAGAGGAGAAATTCAGATAGCTAATGAAAAGATGACAAAATATTTGCCCTCATTAGTAACCTCAGGACTAAATGCATTAAAAATAAATTAACCAAAGAAAAAATGAAGGAAATGAATGTGATTCCATGTTTTTCTCATCAGACTGGAATGACAAGAAGAAAGGTGGGATCTCAGAGTTGTTGAGGGTGTAGTCTGACAGCGTTGTCTTAACTGAATTCATTTCCTTTACTCTAAAAAATTATTTTTCATGAAATTTATCCTAGGGAAACAGGCATGTATATACATATGTTTGCTTTACTGTCCTTTAAAATAGAACATTAGAGACAACTGAATTACCAATTTCATAGTGGTTTAAAATGATGTATCTTATTATAAAATACTCTAAGTGATTGAGAGAGCTTTACAGGAAATTTATTAAGACCAATGTTAATTATAATATTAAAAGCACAGAATAAAATGTATTATTCAGCGGGAAAAAAATGGAAAGAGATGAAAGATTGTAATGATGTATACCCACATGTTAACAGTGGTAATTTCTGAATGGCAGATTACTGATAACTTTTTTCCTTCTATTTTTTTGTCTTTTCTGTAGCTTAGCAGATGTGTGAGCTCATGCTCCTTCTTCATGGCACATTATCATATCAGTCTATGAAAAAGCTTTTCTTATTCTATTTATTCCCTTTAAGATAGATCCTGTCTCATCCCTCTCGGGCCCATAGTCAATCTTTTATGGCATCATGCTTATGATCTTTTATGTGGTTGTATTTTTGTTAAATGTGAGTTGTGTTTTCTGTGCATATATTTTCAATTTAAGTAAATGGTAGTGTGCCATAGCTTTCAAATTTTCTTACTTTTTAAAAATTCAGCATTTTGTTTTTAAGAGTCACTTGTGTGTTTATATCTAGTCATCCATTTCTTACTTCAGCTTAGCGTTTCACCTAGAAACAATTCGAATTATTCTTGTAATCAGAAAGAAGTAATAAAAATACCTTTTAAAAATGCTAGGTTGACATTACATAATCCTGCAATTAAACCTTAACTTGAAGGAAAGCAGTGTATACAAGAATCCCAAGGCCTCTTTGAGTAAATACAATTTTTAGTTACTAGAAATTTAGACTTTCTTTTTTAATAAATTAGGCATAATCCTAAATTGTAGCTCTTAAAAATTTTATTTTGTGAACTGTGTAAGCAAAGTAATTAGTGCTGCAGAAAGAAGTTAAACGTGGTCTAACATAGCAGCTCTAATATTTTGGTTTCAGGAACATTTTTATTATATAAAAAAGTATCAAAGAACCTAAAGACCTTTCATATGTGCAAATTATGTAAACTGATACTTACCATACCCGACTTTAAAACTGAGAACTTTTTAAAATATGAGAATGCACAAGCACATGTGTATCCTGGAACGTGTTTTGCAAGCCACAGTCCTAGAGCTGTTCATTCTCTTGGTCAACACAACTTCACTAGTTCCCAATCTGGAACCCGGAAACTGCATATGTGATGACCCAGTCTCACCCAGCAGATTTAGTCTCGGGATTATAATATTGTCACCAACTTAATCATGTAATGGCCAGCAGGCAAATTTATTTTACTATTACACTTACATATTTTTAAAATGATAGGGCAGAAAAAGGATATAAAAGTTACAAAAGTATTTTCTTATTTAAAAATCAGGAAGCTGAGTTTGACATAGGTATTTTTTCTTTCATCTTATTTTGCCAGCCTAATGGTATGAAATGTCTTTCTAAGACATAAAAATGAAATTATTTTTCTGATATCTTAACACATTGTCCTTATTAAAAGAATAGCAGTATATGAAATCCAATTCCCAAGTTATTGTGCCTCTGAAAGTTACATCTGGCTTTTTAAAAACAGGCTAATAGTGGAATCTACTAGATAGTCTTAACACCCAGAAGGCAGGACTCCAATACAGAGATGTGGTCCTGCAGACTGTCTGCTTATATTGACGCTGTGTGCTGGTCTGGTTATATGCAGAGAATGAGAGAAAACAATGGTTCTAAGCTATTGATGTATGCTGAATAGAGTGAGTAGAGCTGATATGCATTATTGCATGCCTGCAGAATTCAGAGACCTGTGGGTTAAATCATTGACTGGGGAGAAAGGCCATAGGAAGAATAGACAAGGCTCTTCTTCTGGAAGAGGTAGAACATCTTGTTGAGTAGATGCAGGTAGGATAAAGAAGACCTCAAAATGTAAGTTTAAAAGGGGCTTAACTGTGAAATGCTGAGAAGTCATACTAGCACATGAATATCATAGTTGGAACACCACTGAAACTGTCACACGAAATTTGTTTTGAAGTTCTCCACTACCCCTTTCTCTTCTTCCATTGGCCTATTCCAGTCACAGAACAACAACAACAACAAAAAAAACCCCTAAGAAACTCGCTAAATTGCTCATCATGATGAGCATAATAGCTGCCATTTGTTGGGTCCTTCCTATGGTGCCAGGTTCTGAACAAGGTGTTTCTGTGAAATTATCATACTTATGTGAATTATGAAGTAGGTTCTACCATTTCCTTCATTTCACACGTGGAAAAATTGAAGCTCAGAGAGTTTGAGTAATTTACCAAAGGTCATCCAGCCAGTACGTGGGGATGCTAGACATTTAGTGTTATCATAGCAGAAAGGTTTGTGTTTTCAAGGAAAATCAAGTACAGAAGGTAATATTGTATTCAAAAGAGTAACTCTCTAAAAGAGGGGACTTAGGTGTTTTATTCTCCTGGGCAAAGACAAGGATAGATTTTTGACAGTGAAGAAAAGTGGCTTCCTTCTGATTACTCCAAATCACAAAGCCTTTAAGGACCTCTGGTTTGCACTTATCAGGAAATAGCATCAATATTACTCTAGGGCACAGATGAAGGAGAATTTTCTAAATACGTTTTGTAAAATATATATTTTTAAAACTGGAAATGCAAAAACCTTTGCTGCACTGGGATTCAGAGTCCAGAACAATAAAGACAAAACAATAACTATTCCCTCAGGAGAGTTATTGAATGCATTTAAAATTGTATTTGCTTAGGATTGTCCTCATTCTGATGTACTTTTGCATGTAGTGTGCATAGCCTATGTACCAGCAAGCACTGCCCAAGAAAAAGGTGACTTTTCAAGTGTGAACTCTTGGGGCAGAAAACAGTACTATGACCACGCAATAAAGAAGATTAAATAGTAAAACATGTTTTGAGCGAGCAAAGAGCAATGTGTGGCATGCTTCCGCCACCTTGTGGAATGATAAATATTTGCACATCTTTTGGGAACCAGAAGCAATTTTTTCATCTATTTAAATTTTGTTTAAAATAATTGGGTGATAGGAATAGCAATATAATTTTTAAACCACATGCCCATTTTTCTGCTTTCTTCATGATTACATTGTAACTAAGGTACGTGTATTATGTCCACAAATAATATTATATACTTATGTACTTTATTCTGATGATCTAAAATTACCTGTTATCTTAAAAATAGTAATGAGAAAACAATCTTCTTCCCTACTCTTTTCCTAACTTGTACCTGTGAAGGAGATATTAATTCGGGTATAATTTAAGACAATTAAAGAATAAATAGTCCGGGCATGGTGGCTCAGCCTGTAATCCCAACACTTTGGGAGGCCGAGGCAAGAGGATTACCTGAGCCCAGGGGTTTGAGACCAGCTTGGGCAACTTGGTGAGACCATGACTCTAAAATAAATCATACACACACACACACACACACACACACACACACACACACAAACAACTACCCAGGCATGGTGGCATGCACCTGTAGTTCCAGCTACTTGGAAGACTGAGGTGGAAGGATTACCTAAGCCCAGCAGGTGGAGGCTGCATCGGCCATGAGTATGCCACTTCACTCCAGTCTGGGCAACAAGAGTGAGACTCCTACTCAAAAAAACAAAGCAAAACAAAACAAAACAAAAGAACATACATTATTTTATGCAGTGTCTTTTATGTCAGTGAATAATGCGTATCAAGACCTGTATTCAGGGTTTTAGCTTTTTTAATTTTAATACCCATTTTTAAAATTAATGAGCATGTGTGTTAGGGTGTTATATGAGTATAGTACCCATAATAGGGACATGTAAAGTGAAGGCAATGTGTCACCTGATTGATAGAACTTTCCAATTTAAATATAGCCCAAGCCACAGTTTTCTATTCATTTTGCTTTATTTTGTTCAGACTAAAAATGTAAAGAGTTTAGGTAAAGAATTACATATGCAGGCAGTTTCATTTTACCACCTGTTTCTGAAATGGAAAAATTTCCATTTAGGTTAAAGGGATAAAATTGAGTCATACTGTATCCCAAGTCAAATGAAGAAACTTTTTTCTCCTTTGTTTTATATATTTAACCTATAGTGCTCCTATAAGCAGTGAATGCTCTTGAGATTGAGAGCTATTAAGTTCCAATCAGATAATATTTTATAGACATTAGAGATAAAAATAAGGTGGTAAAATATTATTCATAAAGTGCCCCCATCTAAATGACAATGGAGAATGTATCTTCTATAATCAGATCACAGTAGAAAACTATTTAATAAGATGGTACTATTTAATGTGATTTGGTTAATAAATAAGCCATAATCTGCTCTGGATTCTTTTAAAAATAATTACAAGAATCATGGCCAATTTTTAATCTAAGGCTATTTTTATCCTTATACTTCGTCTCATTTCATCTTGTCTAGGCAACATTTCCTCAGAAAAAAAAACAACTATTTTAGTATAGTCTAAATAAAAGTAAAGGTGCTGTAAAAATAATAATGCACTTAAAGGTGAAGATGGTCAGAATGTAGGAAATATTTGCTATTTTGAATTTTGTGTAATTCAAACCATCAGAAGGAAGATATTAAAGAAAAAGCATTCTGGGAATGAGCAGGCCTGGGTCTGAATCCTAGCTCTAATACTGACTAGCTCAGTGATATTTGGCAAAATATTCAGCCTCAGAGTCTTGGTTCCCTCATATATAGTAGCAATACAGACAGGATTGCAGGATTGCTGAGAAGGAAGAATGAAATAGCTTCAGTACAGCAATGATGGATGTAAAAGGAAGGAAAAGGGGAACGAAGGAACATATATGGAACATTCAATATTTCTCTTCAATAGCATAAAAGACATTGATAGACTAGGATGTATGGGCTCTAAGCTTACACTCAATGAAATCTTTGGACTAAAATAGAAATGCAAGTTAACATGTACTCAGACTTAATGGAGTTAGACAGTCAACTTTGAAGACATTCAATAAATTCAACAAATGGTTTATCTCATTTATGTCTCTTTCACTTTACAGTAGAGTCATAAACTATATTCTTATTGGAAGCCCTAGATACTTTTTGCTGAAATCTGATGCTTAAGCTGGAAACCTAGTGGCCTACTTCAATTTCTACTCTTCTTCATTTTTCAATAGGATCCAACAGCAAATGTAAACAATTGTATCTCCAAAAGATTTTTTGTGTTATTCTAGTCCCCTCATCTCCATTGGGGTACCCATGTCCAGGTGACCTTCATCTTTTAGCTTGGACTCTTTGAATAGTCTCTTGACGGGCCCTGCAGCCTGTTATTCTTGATACCTCTGATGTGTGTTTTTATAGAATAGCCAGAGTTTGTGTACTTCTCCCTACTGCTCTTAAATTTCTCCTCTCGTTTCTCTTTGCATATACAAAAAAGATCTTTCTTTCTTTCTTTCTTTCTTTCTTTCTTTCTTTCCTTCCTTCCTTCCTTCCTTCCTCCCTCCCTCCCTCCCTCCCTCCCCCCCCTCCCCTCCCCTTCTTTTCTTTTCTTTTCTCTTCTTTTCTTTTTTTGATTTGGATTCTCATGCTGTCACCCAGGCTGGAGTGCAGTGATACGCTCACGGCCACTGCAGCCTCTGCCTACTGGGCTCAGGTGATCCTTCTATCTCGGGCTTCCAAATAGCTGGAACTACAGGTGTGTGCCACTACGCCTGGCTAAATTTTTAAAATTTATTGTCGAGATGAGATCTCTCCAAGTTGTCCAGACTGGCCTCGAACCCTTGGCTTCAGGCAGTCCTCTTGCCTCTGCCTCCCAAAGTACTAGAATTACAGACATGAGTCACCTAACAAAAAAGGCCATATTTCTTATTCTGATTTGCAAAGCACTATATGACTATCTCTTGCTTACTTCCAGGACCCTTTCATAGGCCACCTGTCCTGATCCCATCATGCTTTTTCACACCAGCCACCTTCTAAGTCCTTGCCCTTGTCGATCTCTTCCTGCCTTGCACACACTTCCACTTCCTTTTGCATGGGGAGCTCTTCTTTATGCTTTTTATCACTTTCTCAGCAACGCTTTCTGATGTCCCACCCTCTGTCTAAATTCTCCTTCCTTAAGACTCCTTTATCTTAGAAAGATCATCACTATGTACAAGGATCTAGTCTAGGCACAGGTTAAATTAATTTATTTTTATTTATTTGTTTGTTTGAGTTGGAGTCTCATTCCATCACCCTGGCTGGAGTGCAGTGGCACACTCACAGCCACCCTAGCATATACCTGCTGGGCTCTGGCTAACCTTCCACCTCAGCCTTCCAAGTAGCCAGAACTATAGGCGTGTGCCACCACACCTGGCTAATTTTTGATTTATTGTAGAGACAAGGTCTTGCCAAGTTACTCGGGCTGGTCTAGAACCCACAAGTTCAGACAATCCACTCGCCTTGGCCTCCCAGAGTGCTGGGATTACAGGCTGAACCACTGAACCTGGCCTAGGTTAAATTAATTTAAAGACAACTGTTTCTCATCTCAAGCAGCTTGCATTCTAGCATACAGAAAATGTCATCAATGATTAAATATGTAGTGTGGTAGAAGGTAGCAAGAGCTTTGGAGAAAAAATAAAGTGGGGAGTGGGGATAAGAAGTTGCAGGGTAAACATTATGATTTTAAGTAGTATGGTTAACAAAGTCCTTCCTAAGATGGTGAGGAAGGAAGCAAGGGGTGAACCAGGCTGCTAACAGAGGAAAGGTCATTCCAGACAGAGAGGAACAGCAGGTGTAAAGACCCTGAGGTAAGAGGCGTGCCTCCTATGTTTGAAGAACTGCAAGTTTGGAATGGATTCAGGTTTTGTCACACTTACCACATTATGAAACTTAATTCATCCTTTTGTTTGTTCATGTCTCCAGCCTGTCTTTCTGACTGATCCTCATGAGCGAGAAGTGATTTTTGTTTTATTCTCTGATGTATCCAGTAAACATACTCAGTGCAATGCCTGACACGTAGTAGACCATCAATAAAGTTGATAAACGAATCTTATTTTAGTCTAGTGATGGTGAGAGCAAGTAAGTCACCTAGGACATGAGTTGTCAAGCAACTCTGCTCTTGGATTCATGTATTCCTATGGAAAGATGGTAATTTTAGAGAAGGAGATTCTGGCTGACTGTGCAGCAGCTCCCCATACATGGGTGGGTCCTTCCAGAAACGATTCCAGGAAAAGAGTTTGACGGAGCCCATCAAAGGATCATGATCTCAAGAGATATTTTTTCAAGGAATTACAGGTATCGTGATGAATTGTTCTTCCCCATCTCAAAGCTATTGCCATCTGTAGGATGGGCATGGACACTTAGAACCAGTACACTTGCCGGGCTCAGTGGCTCAGCCTGTAATCCCGCACCTTGGGAGGCTGAGGTGAGTGGATTGCCTGAGCCCATGGGTTCGAGACCCACCTGGGTAACTTGGCGAGACCTCTTCTCTACAATAAATCAAAAATTAGCTGGGCGTGGTAGTGCACGCCTATAGTTCCAGCTACTTGGAAGGCTGAGGCGGAAGGATTACTGGAGCCCAGCAGGTCGAGGCTGTGGTGGCCAGGAGCGGCCACTGCACTCCAGTTTGGGCAACAGAGTGAGACTCCAACTCAAAAAAAAAAAAAAAAAAGGAATCAGTGCACTTTATCACAGGTATGGACCAAAGATTATCTGGAACTTCCTTGTCCTTGGGTCTTCCCTTTGCTAGTTCCCACTTGTTGAATGTGTCTCTATCATGTTAACTGAAAACATGACTGAGTAGGCAATATGTTTCTTTGCCTCAGTTATATTCTTGTTTCTGTGGATACATGCTGGTCATCATGATCTACTTTGCCAAGAGGTTAGTCTTTTTACTATATTATTGCTTAGTACTGTAATGCCTTATGAAAATCTCAAAAAAATGTCTTATGGGCAGCAATGTTTTCTGACCATTTACAAGTGGATTTTGCATTCACATGGGGCCAAGAAACTTATCATGTGGGAAAGCCATCTAACAGTTTATCTAAGGATACTCCCAAGGATGACCCAGAGTTGATTTGATGAGTTCTCTAATCCAAAAAGCAGATTCATCTGTGTTTGGTAATGAATCCTCATGATTAGAATGATAGCTACAGGAATCAGTATTTCTCCCGCCTTAGAGGTTTTAGGTGGATATGGAGATTCCTTCGTGATATTGCATTGAAGATTTAAAACCCAACTATCAACACTCTTCTCAAACTTGACATCCCTCACTAGTTCTGTGAGTGTTCTTCTGTCATCTGTCTTGTTTTCACTTCCTCTTCTCAGCTTTTCAGGATACTATCCCTGGCACTCTTCTCCCCTTCACTGAAGATTTAACTGACTTGAGCTCATTTATTCTCAGTTTTAGCTATCATCTATACTTCAAAGCCTATGAAAATCTATAACCACCAGCCCTCCTGTCTTTCTGGAACCGTGGGCCTATATTTTCAGTTAGTGGCATATTGTACATTTTCACCAATTTCTTATCTTATGGCATTTCAATCACAACCTGTCCCACCACTATCCTGTCCTTTGGTGATCTGTTTCTTTTTCTTACTTTCTTTCTTTTCTTTTTTTTTCTCTAAGAAAGCAGGATTTATTGAGACAGAAAAGCTCCCAGAGCAGGAGGGGACCCAAGGGAGTTGCCTGGTGATCTCTTTCTTTCAATCTACATTTTCATTTAAAGATATCATTTTCAAACCTAGAAAACAATGTTGGAAAATTATATATATATATATACACACACACATATATATATATATATATATATATGGTGTCATTCTTCTCCCTCCCTTCACACATTCAGCATTTATTTATTCAACAAATATTGAACACTAGCTGTGTGTCAGGGACTCAGAGGGGTTCTGAGGATAAAATTGTGAGCAAAACCACCTGCCTCCTGAGGTTTTCCCTCTATTCTCATCACTAAGCTCTTTTTATTCCATATAAAGATATCAATGCATCCCCTCCTCATCATCTTTGTCGTCATTACTGTGGCTTAGGTCTCAGCATTTCCCACTTTGATAGTGAATTACTACCAAATCAGTTTCTGTGCCTCTGTTGTTTTGCTCCTCCAATCAATCTGTATTGCCAACAGTATTCTCTTTTAAACACAAGTGAATTTGCAAGACCACTTGATTCTCTCATAAGTGTCTTTGTTGACTTTCCAAGTTTGGTAGGATAAGATGTGTACTCCTTAGTGTACATGCCTGCTCTGATTTACCTTTCTCCTTCCTCTTTCCTCTCTTTTTCTAAATTTTATGTAAAGTATGGACACTAATATCAACTACATCTATTTTATGATTGTTGTGCGGTTCAAGGAAGATGTGTTGTGAAATCTGTCTGTAAACTAAAAATTATTATTTGAATCATTGCTTGAATGTTTGGGTCTTTGTTTCATGTGTAAGTTAAATTTTGGCCAGGAAAGTGGAAACAGAAGCAGTTACTGATAGTAAAAAGGACGTTTATTGTAGGGAATGTGGAAGGTGAGCCTTTAGAGGAGTTGACCAATAGTTCCAGCTACCTGCGGCAGCCAAATGGGTAATTTTCAGGAAACTACCCAAAAGCCTAAGAAAAAACTTTATGTGAACTCTTTGGACCACACATATGCTGCAAATGCCACCTGAGAATAACAGCTTTTCTTTCTCTTCTGCTTTCCAAATCTCATACAAGCTTCTGTCACTGAAGTGGTCTAGCTCAACTGTTATTGGCAAACAAATCTGGAAACGCAGTGGCCTCTTCAAGCTCAGATGGGAAGCTCAGAAGGCAGGAATGATACTGAGGGTCAAGTTATCCCCAGCAGTGATTGGTAGTTGGTATTTGGAACTGTTCTCACTGACACTTGATTGTTATACAGACTTTTCTGTTTTTCTCAAAGTATGTGGCCAGTTCAGAGTGCCAGAATGCTGAGTAGGAAATGAAGGATTGACTTCTAAGTGCTGCATGAACATTTGAAAATTCCCTTTGAATGACTTCCCTCCAAGATAATGGCTGGAGAGTTTAGCCATTTTAAGTAAAGTGGAACCTTGTCCAACAGTTGCCACACAGAATTAAGAGGAGTATCACATAATTTTGAAGCATCTTAACACAAAACATTTTGGATAAATTGAGAGAAAGTGGAAGGCTCCTTATCAAAGCAAACAGTGATAAGTTTAGAGATAGCAATTTCATATATATTTAAACTTGTTATTTTGCAGTAAGGTTTGGAGTGAAGTGAAGGCTAATGCATGAAATATGATGTATAGACAGCCATATCTATTCATATTTCTGTACACGTTGGATGGACTTTTTTTTTCTCCTTCTTCTCTCTGCCATCCTGGGACTAGGAGAAAGCCCAAAGGACCATTTAATACTTCTCATCAAGACTGAAGAAGAGATGCCAACCTTTTAAATATAAATCTATTCTAGGACTAATACTTATCTTGGCAATGTCAAGAGTCTGAATATCTTTTAACTGAAAAGCCCAAGATCATTTCAAGTGGAGCTAAAAGAAGTGGAATGATCAGCTCAGAGTGAGGCTGAAAGGAAGATGGACAGGCCTGGGTTGGAGAGGCAAAGCAGAGCAGAAGTACAGGTGGGAAAATGTACAATGCATTGTCCAAAAGAACATACTTTTAAGAGTTAAATAAGGCCCTAAATAGAAATAACATCGCATCATTTCTTGAAATATTTACTTATTTTCTGATTTCCTGACAAATCTTTAAAATATGGAGTCTAATATAGTTATGTTAAAAACTATTTTCATAATTTTTCTGTATACTTATAATGAGTTATCCAAAAAGGGAATTAGGAAAACAACTGATTTCCAAAGCCATAAAATACTTAGATGTAAATTTAGCTAAGGATATGAAAGACTTGTTCACTGAAAACTCTAAAACACTGATGGAAGACATTAAAAAACATAAATGAAAGGTATCTATATTCACAGGTTAGAAGGATTAATATTGTTAAAAAGTCCATACCACTCAAGGCAATCTACACATTCATTTAGTGCAATCCTATCAAAATTATATATATTTTTTCTTTTCACAGAAATAGATAAAACTATTCTTAGATTTGTATGGAACCACAAGAAAACCCAAAATAGATAAAACAATCTTGAATAAAATGAACAAAGCTGGAGGCATCATACAACTTGGCTTCAAAATATTTTACAATGCAATTGTAGTGAAAGCAGCATGGGCCTGGCATTAAAACAGACTCATTAACCAATAAAATAAGACAGAAAGCCCAGAAATAAATCCACACACTTATGGTCAATTGATTTTTGACAAAGGTGCCAGGAGCACATGATAGGGAAAAAACAGTCTATTCAAAAAATGGTGTGGAAAAAACTTGTCCACGTGCAGATAATGAAATTAGACCCTCATTTTATTCCATACACAAAAATCAACTCCAAAGATTCTTAAACACTTAAAAGTAAGACCTTAGATACCCAGGGTTGGTGGCTCAGCCTGTAATCCCAGCACTTTGGGAGGCCGAGGTAAGTGATTGCCTGAGCCTGCAGGTTCGAGACCAGCCTGGGCAAATTGATGAGACCTCGTCTCTACAATCAAATAAAATAATAAAAATTTAAAAATTAACCAGGCATCGTAGCATGCACCTGTTGTTCTGGCTACTTGGCAGGCTCAGGCGAAAGGATCGCCTGGAGCCCAGTGAGTCAATGCTGGAGTGGCCGTGAGGTTGCTCCTGTGTTCTCACCTGGGTGATGGAGTGAGACACCAACTGAAAAAAAAAAAAAAGAAAGAAAAAGAAAGCAAGACCTTAAACTGTAATATCACTAGAAGAAAACAGGGGAAAAGCTCCAAAACATGGGTGTAGGCAAGGATTTTTTGGATATACAACTGAAATCTAAGGCAGTAAAACCAGAAATAGACAAATGGAATTGCATCAAACTAAACAGCTTCTGTACAGCAAGAGAAACAATCAACAAGGTGAAGAGACAGCCCATAGAATGGGAAAGAGTATATATCTGATAGGGGGGTTAAAATTCAAAATATATAAAAGACTCAAACTACTCAATAGTGAGAAAACAAATAAACTGACTTTAAAAATGGGGCAAAAGGACCTGAACAGACATCTCTCAAATGAAGACATACACATAGTCTACTAGTTCATGAAAATAGACTTTCCATTACTAATCAGTAGGGAAATGGACATTAAACCACAATGCGACATCACCTCACACCTGTTAGAATGGCTGTTATAAAAAAGTAGAACAATCGCAACTGTTGGCCAGATTGTGGAGAAAGCAGAACCCTTGTATGTTATTGGTGTAATGTAAATTAGTAGAGCCATTATGGAAAACAGTATGCAAATTCCTCAAAATACTAAAAAGAATATACCATATTATCCAACAATCCCACTTCTGGGAATATATCCAAAGGAATTGAAATCAATATTTTGAAGAGACAGTTGCACTCACATATTTATTGCAGCATTATTCACAATAGCCAAGGTATGAAATTAACCTAAAGTGTCCATAAACAAATGAATGGATAAAGAAAACATGGAACATATACACAATGGCATGCTATTCAGCTTTCACAAAGAAGGGCATTGTGTCATTTGTGATGACGAGAATGAATCTAGAGGGTATTATGCTAAGTGAAATAAGCTAGGCACAGAAAGACAAATACTGCATGATCTCGCTTATATTTGGAATCTAAGAAAAAGTTGAATTCATAAAAGTAGAGAGTAGAATGACGATTACCAGAGGCTAGAGTAGGGAGGGGAGAGTGAGAGAACTGAGAGTTGCTGGTTAAAGGGAACAAAGTTTTAGCTTGATAGGAGGAATACGTTTTGACATTTATTGCACAGCAGGATAACTATAGTCAATAATTATGTATTGTATATTTCAAAATAACAAAGGGAGTAAATTTCAAAGTATCACAAAAAGTGTTAGTGAGGTGATGGATATGTTAATTAGCTTGTAGATATACATTAAAATATCACATTTTGTTTCATAAATGTAATGTAATTATGATTTGTCCATTAAAATAATATTAACGTAAAAGAAAATAAGCTAGGTACAGTGGTTCACGCCTGTAATCCCAGCATTTTGGGAGGTGGAGGTGAGAGGATTTCATGAGCCCAGGGGTTCAAGACCAGCCTGGGCAACTTGAAGAGACCTGATCTCTACAATAAATAAAAAAATTAACTGGGCATGGTGGCACACACCTGTAGTTCCAGCTACTTGGAAGGCTAAGTGGAAGGATCACCTGAGCCCAGCAGTTTGAGGCTGCAGAGGCCATGAACATGCCACTGCACTCCAGCTTGGGCGACAGAGTGAGACTCCAACTTAAAAAATAAGTAAATAAATAAATAAATAAATAGCAAGAGAAAGGAGAGTTGGAAGAGGAATCTATAGATTAAAATGTCTTAAAAGATATGCCAAACAAGCAAAACGTGTGGAACTTATTAGTTAAAACAAACTATAAAATATTAGTGACATTTATGGGGCAGTTGGAATTTGAACACTTACAGCATTTATTGTTGTTTTTTTAGGTATAAGAGTAATATATCAGTTAAAATACTCTTTATCTTTTAGAATAAATACTGGAACATTTACTAATAAAAATAAAGACTTTTCAAATCTAAAACATTTTCTGAAATATATATTCTTGTATGGTAAAGCAAAAAATATATACATATATTATAAAATTAAAGAGCAGAATAATTATTCTTAGTATATATTTCTTTAATTATCTCCTTAGTCATAGCTGTCTCTAATCAATGGAACATCATGTTTAATTTTTAATGCATCTTCATGCATCTCATATACTGTGGCTTGTGGTATACCATGAGCCCAGTAGGCATAGCAGTCATATTCTTCCTACTATTCCAGATGAGGAGTTAACTTTGTCTAACTATTTGCATCCAAGAAGACTGCAGTCAGTCAGGGAGAGGAGGGTGTTAGTTGAGTCTGGATAGGTTTGGAGAAAGAGACATCAGTTACTACTGGTTGTCTTTCAGATTTGTTCACATATGATAACTCTTTTTACTGCATTTGAATGTCACACACTACTAGATGAGACCATAACTAGCTGGAAGTACAAAGTGGAAATCTAGATTCATTCCAACTCTAAGTCTCAATAGTATTCAAATACTAATTCCACTACTCATTTGTGCAAATTTGAGGTTTGTAACCTCCTATGGCTCAATTCTCTCATCTGTAACATTGGAATTCAGTGGGAATTGTTGGGTGGCCTAAATAAGTTAATAAATGCAAAACACTTATAACAGTGCCTGAAACATATTTTTTAAAAAATACTAGCAATTACTTTTGTATTCTACAGAGATTTTTCCTCCACTATGTATTAGATTAAAGACTGTTTGTCCTACAATTTCAGAGGTATTCTTAAATTTTGTGAAATATCACATTAGACATTTTGAAGCCCATTTCACTTCACCAAGTGGTTTATTAACCATCTATTTGTATTTTCACTTCATTTTATTTGTTTTATGAAAATCACATGTATCACTGCATCATTTTAATTTTTTCTTTATACATTATTTTCACAATTGTAGGTAAACTTTATTTTCTGGTTGTAGGAGAAATTTGCTCTCTCTCCTATGCATGGATTATAATGCCTCCCTGATTATTCAAGAAGGAAGAGCTATAGAAAATGTAGACATGTGGTAGAGTGGCATAAAGTTAAATCCATGAACTTTGGAGTCTTTAAAATATGGGTTGAATTTGAACTTTCCTATTTATAAGCTAAATAATCACAGCAAAATTTATGAGTGATACAACCTCTCTGAGACTGTCTTCTCATGAACAAATGAAAATCATATTTTCTTCTGGGGTTATTATAAGGCTTAAGTAAGCCTATAAGCCTATCTACCTAAAACAATGAATACAGTGAGCACATAATAAGTGTATAATATGTTCCAGGAACCATTTTTAGAGCTTTACATTCATTATTTATTTAGTCTTTCCAACAACCTTACGCATAAGATACATACTGTTATTGCTGTTATTCCAAAAATAAACTGAGGCCCAGAGAAGTCAAACTACTTATTCAAAGCTATAGCTGTGACTTTAAACCCAGATATAATTAACTCCAGTGACCAAATTCTTCTTCTTCTTTTTTTTTGTTTTTTGTTTAAGTGCAACTTACATAATAATATAAGTTGGGCACATCTTCCATAATAATGTAATGGACACATCTTGTGATTAAAACTTGAATACATTCATATAGTTATCATGCAGATCAAGATATGCATTATTTTCATCACTTCAGTAGCATTCCTTTTGACCCATCTATACAGTTCTCTCCTTTCCCCTCCCAATGTAACCGCTACTCTGACTTTTAACATTCGAGATCAGTTTTGCTGTTTTTGTCATACAAATTCAGATCAGCCATATGTAATTTTTTGTGTCTGACTTCTTTCACTCATCCTTTTATCTGTGAAATGAATCTTATGTTGTTGAATATATCCGTAGTTTATTCTTCTCAGTTGCTGTGTTCTGACCATAGCATGATTATATCACAATTTACCCTTTTTATTGTTGAAGGACATTTGAGTTGTTTCCAGGTTTGTTCTTTTATAAATAAAGCTGCTTTGCACACTCTTGTTTATGTCTTTTGGTAGACATATCCATTCATTTGTTTTGGATAAAAACTTAGGGGTTAGATTGCAGGGTCATGGGTATAGATTGTGAAATTCTCAGTGCTTGAATGCTTGAACACCATGTCATCATCAACAAAATTTTCATCATCATTGACAATTTTAGTAAGTTTGTCTTGCCAATCAGTTATTTCCCCTCTTTGGACAATTTTCTGAACCAAAGGGATATTGAGTGTGTGTGTCAGTGTCAATTCAAAAATTTTTCCTCTCAGTTCACAGCCTTTTGACATAAACGTGAAAAATCACATTCAAGCTGGGATGACCATATTCTCCCTCATGAACTAGAGAGAGGCTGGCATTAAGAGCCATTCACTCTCTGTGGGTCTGGAATTTGAAAACTTGGAAATGTAGTGCAGATATTATGCCAAATAATTAGAGAGGCAAAGACAGCCAAGGTGTAGAAAGAGAACAACATAGAAAGTAAAAGAGAAATACTTCCTCGACTCCTGGGAGCTTTTCAGGTTCTCATTCAAGTCATTAATTAAAGTGCGTTTTTTTTTTTTTCTTATTTGTGGATTCTCTGAAGCACTCCTGTTGTTCATTGAATACATTCTTCTCTTTTCTGTAAGCCTGAGTTTTTAATGCTTATCATAAAAGGTGTTTTCATAATATAATTTTGTACCATGTCACTTATGGGCTGTGCCAATTATTTAGAAAAGTCTTTATATCATATCAATCTACATCTGTCTAATTTAAAGGCTATATAGCAAATGGGACAGCCAATGAATAATAAGAAGGTAATACATGTTCTGATTTCTTCAGCACTGAAAGTAAAATGATCTCCATACAATGTCACTGGCAACATGGTTTGACAGATAGCAGAGGAAGTTTTCATTTCTTCAGAAGGCTTCATACTCTATCTGCTGTCTTCAATTCAAAAGGCAACTCTTGTGAGCTCTGTAAGTCTCTCAGTTTTCTCAGTGGGTTTTCCCACTTTCCATTCACCAGTATCCCCATATCCTTTCACATAGTTCCAATTCTGTAGCATGAAATGTACATGTGCTTTTCATATACATACCCAGAGTCAAGATGTTTCCTCCCAAGATTCACAGGTGCTTGCACATCTTGCAACACTTGTACAAACAAGAGGAACACTTCAAGTTTGTTCTGTTGATCCATCACTCCCGTGAGTTAGAGAGTTCTTGGGGACAAGAAACACTTGGAGCTTGTGCATTGAGAAGTGCTTTGGAAGGACCCTATTGGCGCTCATAACACCTGAGTGGAGAGCTGGTGAAGAAACTGTGTAACTTAAGTGTTCTTTCACCTTCTTCTCCCACTGTTCTATTGACTTGCTTTGGAAAATAAACTTGAATGCCTAAGACTGTTTGCCAACTCAGCCCTGGAGAAGCTAACGCAAGCCTCTTACTCATCCCGTGTATCCAAATGCAGGGGATGGTGGTGAGGGCTTCATAATTCTGCCAGAGAGATTAAACAGACCAGTTGAACAAGTTAGTATCTATCACTCTAATCTCCTGGTTCATTTTAACCTTTTCCATTACCATCAGTGAAACTTTTTACTTTTGTGAACATTTGTTTTAGAACTTGAGAGACTATTATAAAATCCCATAGAGGGTTTGGTGTCAGAGGAACTAACTTCCAAAATGAGTGGGAAAAATCATGTAGGGCTCTCAATTTCAAATCAAGGACAGTTCTTGAAAGACTTTTGTGTGTGTGTTCTTACCCATTGCTTCGCTCTATCTCAAGATAGTGTTGACCTCAACCCATCTCCCATTTTGTTTCACTTTCTATTCTCTCCTTTAGTTCCCTGAAATATGATGATGATGATTTCTGCACAGGCTCTGAGATTCTGTGCCTGAAAATATTCAACTGCCAGGTCAGCAGCTAAGGCCAGGTGCTGCAGGTGGATTATAATTAGGCCTACCAAGCTCCTGGTTAAGAACATGAGAAAAGCAGGGTTCCCTAAACGTAAAGACAAAATTTAAATGTTCATAGTAATAACTAATGCTTTTTAAAGACTTATTATGTACCTGGTACTCTTCTAAGCATATAGATTAATTCTTTTAACCTTCACAGCAATCCTATGAGGAATATACTACTATTATCCTCAGGAGACAAAGGCACAAAGAGACGAATTGTTGGCCAAGTCACAGTGTGAGTGAGTGGCAGAACAGGAATTTGGAGTCAAGCCATCTGAATCAAGAGTCCAAACTCTTAATTTCACCATCCAGATAGAAGAATTTGAAATTTCAGGAAAAAAAAAATCTTGAGAAAAAGATCTTGGTTGGACTAACAATTACTTTATAGCCTAGAATTATTTTAATCTTCAGTTTATTATGGATGTATATAGGCAAAGCACTAAAATCTCTTCTGTGTGAAGGCTCTAGATTTTAAAATCTGATGTTGGGCCATTTTTATGCTGTGAGGCCTTGGGAAGTTTCTCTGAGGCTCAGTTTCTTGTTTTGTATAAAAGGGCATTAAAAAATTTATTCTACAGGGGTGTTTGGGAGGACAAATTAAAATATTTGCAGCATATTTTGATACAGTAGCACATTATAAGTTCACAATAAATGATAAAGGTAATAAATTATAGCTGTCATTTAATAAGTTGTTATTCTAATAGGTGGTGAGCAATGTCCTTGTATTTTCTCAAGAGATCACATCGAGGCACACTTATAGAAAGGCACTATCAAGTTAATAAGAGTTTCTATCCCTGTGGTAAGACTTAGGTTCCTTTCTGTTTCCTCGTTTGTGTTAGCAAGTTTTATGCAGGAGTGCTGATTATCACAAGTGTGTTTAATTTAGAATACTTCCTAAAAAGAATTATTCCTAGATCACTGACTCTTAAGAGAACAGAAGAGAACCATCTGCATGTCAGAATCAAAGAATAGAAACTTTGTTCTAGGAAGTAGAATTGGGTAATATAATTCTCTCAGGATGTTTATGTCAGATTTTCTTATAGCTCAGTTTCAAAAAATTTATAGTTTAATAATGAATATATGGAAGCTTTTGGTTTGTCTGTTTGTTGAGTGATTTCATTTTACACTAAGACGAACATTTAATGAAAAGAAATGTGATTTTCTGAAGCACATGTTTTATCTCTAACTGGTGGGTATAAATTAATGTGACAGTAATTTTTAAAGTCACATAAAATTATGATATATAAACTTTATTTTTTCTTAGAGTGCTAGAATAGCTATAGACTATAATGAAGATATTACTACTGTCTCCTTTCCTAGCATCGTTCTTAGAACTTTGACATTTGAATACAGAAGTTAAGTTTTATTTTTATACTCAATAGTAATTCCCTTTTTCTCAGCAATTTACTTGTGGCGTTCATTTACACAGTTTTGCCTTCCTACAGTTTGACCTAGAATGAATTGGACATGTTAAATATTGGGAAAAACAACTTTATAATTTCTAGTGGGTACATCACTCAGTGCTCCTATCTAGAATGGTGTGTGTGTGTGTGTTTGTTGATTGAGGAAGCTAATTTGTTGTTCAGTATAAGGAAAAGAGGGGTACATGTGGAAAAGTTTCACTGTGAGCTTGCTGAGAACTCAGATGTAAATTATTTCATATGGCAGGAGTTCATAAAAATATAGATAGTATAGAACAAAAATCAGTCAAGAAAAAAATTGAATTAAATTAAGCACCAGTGGCAGCACATTAAATTGCATTAGGATTGACAAGAGGGTTTTCATATGGTGTAATAAAGTACTTTCCAAGGTTCTATGACCTTCTGATGTACTTGCACAATGACTGCAGAACAGGCATGGGAGTGTGACAATCCTTTATATTTGCATTAATGCCAAAGACCATCGTAGAAATTAATGAAAAGGAAATGTTAGAAAAGACTTCAAGGTTATTCTCACACATTTATGCACAAGGTTATTTATTTAGCATGGGATTGTATCTTAACAACCACAAAAGTACACATGACCTTGATTGATTTTTTTTTCCACTTCTCAGGCTTCCATTAGTCTTTCTTTTTGTTTGTAGCACATCAAAATCATCATGAAAACAGTATCTTCCCCCTCCTAGTTTTATTTTCTTTTTAATTGGAAGTAAATAGAAATATATATTTTTATCCTCTCTGAGTTTTCACTAGATAATGAGACCTTGGATAATGAAAAGTAAAATGAACAAATACTATCAATTGTCCTTGAGAAATTTTCCAACATATGTGTGAATGTATCTTTTTTTTTTTTTTTTTTTTGAGTTGGAGTATCACTCTGTCGCCCAGACTGGAGTGCAGTGGCCGCTCCCGGCCACCGCAGCCTCAACCTACTGGGCTCCGGCGATCCTTCCGCCTCAGCCTTCCAAGTAGCTGGAACTACAGGCGCGCGCTACCACGCCCGGCTAATTTTTTGATTTATTGTAGAGATGAGGTCTTGCTTGCCCAGGCGGGTCTCGAACCCGCGGGCTCAG
>CAUYQG010203423.1:0-16384 GCA_963574415.1 Tarsius wallacei | reverse complement strand
CCCGGCCGCCCGGCCGCCCCCGCGGGGAGCGCCCGCGCCCCCGGCCCGCCGCCCGCCGCGCCCCCGCCCCCGCGCCGGCCGCCGGTCACTTACGCCTGCGCTGGGCCCGGCCGAGACGAAGGCTGCGCGGCCGCCGCGCCGCCGGCTGCTCCCGGGCCGCGGCGCCGGGGACCCGGAGGAGGGGCGGGGGCGGCGGCGGGGGGCGGGAGGGGCGGGGCGGCGAGCGCGGGGCGGGGCCGCCGGCTGCAGGGCCCCGCGGCCGGCCACCCTCCCGGCGCCGCGCTCCGGCCTCGGCCCGCGGAGCTCCGGGAGCTGGGGCACCGCCCCCGGGGGCGGGGTGAGAGGACGGGACGCGAAGGAGGAGGGGACGCGCGCCGCCCGCCCGTGTCCGCGAGCTGGCGTGGGAAGACGCCGCCCGGCCTCGCCGGCCGCCCCGCGAGGCCCGCCCGGCCCGCACCCCGTCCGCGCGCGCGCCCGCCCGCTTCGGCTCCAGGCGCGCCGGCCGTTTCGGGAGGAGCAGACGTGACACCTGGCGGGCTGGGCGCCCGCGACGCGGGGCTGGCGACAGGCCGGCCGGGGGGAGGCCGGGCGCGAGCTCTCCAAGAGCAGGACGCAGGCCTGACCTGCGACCTGTCCTGCGCCGGCGCCCAGCCCTCCGGGCGCGGGCCAGGGCGGGGTGGGGACCGGCAGGCGCCTTCCCCCGCCTGGGCCTCGGGAGCCACTTGGCTTCCCTCGCTGGGGGAGGCAAGCCAGTCGTTTGCATCTTGATGTCGGCAGTGGCTTTGATGTATTTCCACGTCAGAACTTTCTGTTGTGGCAGCTGAAGAATCACAAGTGGAGGGAATAGCATCGCGAACCCACAGGTGCTCAGCTTCGAACATCTTCCGTTCTTTCTCGACTCCTTCCTCTTCCCCTCAGAGAGGCTGAGGACTTTTTAAAAACATAATCGCAATATCGTTATGCTACTTTGCAAAATTGACAGCAATTCCTAGTGCCGTCTGACGACAATTTATTAACAGCTGGTAGTTATTCACTGAACAGTTATTATCTGCCAGGTCAGTGTTTAGTACTTAATCCGTGCTGTACAGCTCTAAGAAAGGCCTGGAGCTCGTGGTGGACAAGGGTCCAGCAAAATTATTGCTGGCCTGCTGTCACCAAGGGACCCTGAATTAGAGAACGCCAGTCCACCGCAGGCCAAACACTCGTGACCCTGGCTCAGCCCTCTTGAAAACTTTGATTGAAGCCTGTCCTTCCAGAAAAATGCACACACAGAATTTTGATATAAATGCCGAAGGTTTTAATTCAATTCTCACAAGCTGTCTGAACTCAAGTGCAGGTTACAGACTACAGAGGTGGGCTGAGGTGTCCCTTGGAGTCCCAGGGGATCCTGGGGGTTCTGCTGGATCTGGCCCCTCCAGGAGAGCTGGGTTCCCCAGTTGTTGGCCTGGGGTCCCAGCACAGCAAGAGAGGAGATTCAACCTCATTCTGAATTTAGATCCCCGGCAGGTGCGGGATGGAAATGGATTCTCAGCTCCACCTTGGAGAGACTGGGCTGTACCAAGGGCATGTGGACACTCGGCTTTTCTAACCTCTCCCAATGGCAGAGCTGAGGCGTGCCTGGCAGTAAATGGCTTTGAGAGGCGTGTTTAGAAGTAGTGGAACAGAGGGGTCAAGATGCAAGCTCTGGACTCAGCCTGCCTGGCTTTCAGTCTCGCCTCTCTCGCTACCTAGCCACGTGACCTTGGGTAGGTTACTTGGCTTCACTGTGCCTCAGTTTCCTCATCGGGGAAAAAATGGGCCTGTGGCTCAAACCTGCCTGCCGGGGCTGCCGTGGGGCATTTGTGCATGTCCGGCGTCTGGCCCGGGAAGGTTGGAGAGGTCCTTGGAGCATCACACTGCTTGCATCCCCTGCATGGGGGACCACAGTGATTTAAACCCTGAGGCGTCACTGCTCCAGAGAACTCACAGCCTGGCTTGAAGCAGTCACAAAAGGCCCTTGCCCTTTCTACATAAGAAGAGATGGCTCTCTTTCTTTGCCAGAGACCCGGGGAGGGCGTACAAATGCCTACCGGCAGTCCCAGTAAGATTCCGAAATACTGTGGGTTTCCTTACTGACATGGACCCTGGAGATGACCTTTCAGGTGCTGAAGGAAGGGGAGTGTTCATTCTCTGTCCACCCACCTCAGTCAAACTGGTCTCAGTTGATGGAACATGATCCTTTTCCCGCCTCCCCAAGCCTCACCTCCTCTGTGACGCTGTCCCTGACAACCCCAGGCGGAGCGGGGTCTTGCCAGCGTGCGGTCTCGGGCCTGCCCTGCCTTAGTGATTAGAGCTGTCGGTTGCTGTGTACGCTGCACTGGCCCATCTAAATGTAAAGGTGTTGGTTATCAACAGTCTCAGCATCCCTGTGACATCCAGTTCATTGCCCGGCCCGGTGCTGTTGCAAGCTGTACTTCTAATAACACACATGCAGAGGATAGACCATCCTCCTGAGGGGCTGGGCCAGGCCGGGATTTCCATGTTCTGTGGCCAGCCAAGTGATTCCAAACTGCTCACCTGCCTCCCTGTGCCGGGGTGGGGCGGGGTCTGCGGAGGAAGAGACCTACCTCTGGGCTGGGGCTTCTGTCGCCCCCACCCTGACACTCTGGTTTTGAATCTCCCCGTCCTGGTTGCTCCATATTCTCAGCCCCGAAATGGGAAGCACAGTGACTTGCCCTGGTGTGGGTCTGGATTTCAGTGACCCTGTTCTAAAGAGAACCAACCTTTCTGGGCTTTCGACAGCTCCCTCTTTCCCTCGTGCCTGTCCCCTCCCCTCACATTCAGCTCTCTTTTCCTTTCCTGCCTCGTAAGATGGGCTATATTGATTTCTAAAAAAACAAAACAAAAGCCGGGCTCGGTGGCTCAGCCCGTCATCCCACGCCTTTGGGAGACTGAGGTGAGTGGATTGCCTGAGGCTGCGGGTTCGAGACCCGCCTGGGCAACTTGGTGAGACCTCATCTCTACAATACATCAAAAATCAGCCGGGCGTGGAAGCGCGCACCTGTAGTTCCAGCTACTTGGAAGGCTGAGGCGGAAGGATCGCCGGAGCCCAGCAGGTCGAGGCTTGGTGGCCGGGAGCGGCCACTGCACTCCAGTCTGGGCGATGGAGTGAGACTCCAACTCAAAAACAAAAAACAAAAAACAAACAAACAAACAAAAAACAAAAACAAAAACCTTTTGGTGTATTTCCTCTATATAAATTATGGATGATGTAGCTGAATAAAACCAAGTCTAAGGCTTTTGTAGAATGAGATAAACACATGAAATAGAGTGTCTGGTTCCACTCATGGGAGAACGGCCAAACGGTCGGGCTTCTCACAGAATGAAGTATTTTAGGGTTACTCAGACCTTGTGATTTTTGGAGGGAACAATTTTATCAAAGAGCCCTGGTCATGTGTTAAAAGGAGACATCATGAAGAACATTATTAGCAGTCTTTTGTTCTTTGTGGACAGTCTGACACTCCATGCCAGCTCTGGGAGAGAACACTATAAACTATTACTATGACAAAGAACTTTAGCCTAGATAAAGAAATAGACTTGGGTAGAGCTAAATGTGAGACCATACAAATGTGGATAGGACAGCTTGCCGTGATGGATGGATTCGACAGCTATAAAGATCAACTTACAGAAGATGAATAGAAGGGGAGATGGATAATATCTGGGCTTCCAGCTGTTGAGGGATGCTAAACTTATTGACACTGAAAATAAGCTCAGATAAAAGACATTGGGACCCAATGGAGAGAAAATACTTTAAAATAAGCCTAATGCCAGCAACTAAATGAAGGCAGTAAATATATCTGTGGTTCCAGCCCATTGACTATTATAGAGACTACAGATCATTCTAATGAACAGCAGATTATTAACCACAAAGTGCCCTATGCATCAAAGGAATTTGAGCCACTCACTTTCCCACTTCAAAGGAAATCCAACAACGAGAAAACAACGAGAAAACTTCCATATACGAGTTGGAAACTTAAAAAATGGAGAATTGTCATATGGATTAGTTTTAAAATATCAAGAGGCGGGGGGGGGTCTATGGCCCCTCTCTTTGATCTGCTTGGGCTTGCCAATAGAGACCGGTGAAAAAGTTGCTATAGGACCTTCCCAGGCTGGATCATAAAAGGTGTGCTCCCTGGCTCACTTGGAATCCTTACACTCTTGGGAGACGCCCACTCGGAGCCCACCCTGAGAGGGGCTCAAGCCACATGGCGAGGTTGCGGAGAGGTGCTCGGGTCAACAGCCTTTGAGGCATCTCAGCCCAGGCACCGGCTGTATGAATGAGGACACAACTAGATGATTCCAGTGTATGGTCTTCAAGTTACCTCCAGCTGTTTGAGTCTTTTCAGCCGCAACCCCAGGCATTGCAGAGCAGAGACCAGTCATCCCCTCAGTACCCCGTCCAAATTCCTGACCCGAATAGTAAAAGGGATGCTTCGTAAAATGGTTGCTTAATGCCGTTACATTTGGTTAGTTATGATGCAGTCATAGATAGCAGGAATACCAAACAATAAGCAAACATTGAATGAGACAGATTGCCTTCAAAACACTTACAGTCTTAGCAGGAGCCAGTGGGAATTAAGCTGAACGAGAAGTTGGGGCCATGCTGAACCCCAAACTGCATGACCCTGGGAAAGTGATGGTCCTTGAGTGTGGTGTCTCCGTCTGCAAAATAAGCATAACAGTAGTACACCCTGCACAGGGGAGTTGCGAAGAGTGAACACAAAGGAAGCACTTAGGGCATGGTGAGCACTCCGTAAGTGCAGCCACTGTTAATGTGATTGTGCTCTTGGCGCACCTGCTTGGTGGAAAGACGCAGGAGACCTGGCCACGTCATCAGGTGATTTGTGTTTCAAGAAAAGTGGGTTCATGTCACGGGTTTGATGAACAGGTCCCACAGTTTTATAGTGAGTTTACAACAATTTCCCTTCAACCAGAGCTTAGTCTTTTTTCGGACTATCATCTGCAGTAAGAAATGCATCTTGCATTGTGAACCCCACACAGTAGCATCCTCCTATAGAACTATGTTAAAATTTTCATGAACTAATACTTGCTCTTACTATGTTCAATGTACTCTGTGTTCTATTCTGTTCTACTGCATTTTTCAAAGTCCACTAAATTGATTTCATAATCCTCTAATGGGTCAAAACCTAAAGTTTGAAAGCCATACAATCAATAATTTGTATATGATTTCTGTGATGGTTCATCTTATCTGGTAGCTTGACTGAGCTAAGAGATGCCCAGATAGCTGGGTAGAGCATTGCTTGAGGGTGTTTCTGGAAGAGATTGACATTTGAATCAGTGGATTGGGTAAAGAAGATCCATCCTCACCAACATGGACAGGCATCATCCGATCTATCGAGGGCCCAAATAGAACAAAAAGGCACAAGAAGGGCAATTTTACTCTTTTTTCTTGAACTGGGACATCATCTTCTCCTGCCCTTGGACATCAGAGTCCCAGGTTCCTGGACCTTTGGACTCATAATGGGACTTACACCATTGGCTCCCTGGTTCTCAGGCCTTCATGCTTGGACTGGAGCCAAACTATCAGCTTTCCTGGCCTCTAGCTTGAAGACGGCAGATTGTGGGACTTCTCAGCCTCTATAATCACATGAGCCAATACCTTATAATCAATCTTTTTCTACATATCTCTATAGATCATATTGGTTCGGTTTCTCTGTAGAATCCCGATGAAGACAGATTCACTGTTCTAAGCTTTGTGTTGCTTTCGACTTTGTTCCCTTAACTCATCTCCACTTTCTGTAAGTCCCGCCCCTCTGTGACCACCACTAATCTCCCCGTGTTTCCCACCTCTACACCAAGCATGCTTGCCAGTTCTGAGTTCTGGCAGAGCCGTGCATCTGTCCTGCACCGTCATGCTGGGTCTCGTGCTCTTTGGTGTCACGGTGGCTGTTTCAGATGCATTCTTACTGTCTCCACGGACCTTAACACCAGGCCTGGCAATAGCCGGTACCAGACAGGTCTTTTGAGTCCTGGAATGGGAATACTAACCTATATATATTTTTTTGCTCATGTTACATGTGGGCTAAGCAGTTAGCTGTTCTCAGATGGAGTATAATTTGATATTATTATTGATGATGATGCAACTTAAGTGTCAGGAAGGAGAGATCTGGCTGGCATTCCTTCCTCTGGTGTCTCAAGCAAACGTGCACACGGCGCTCACGCTTTCTCTCTGTCATGATGCCGAGCGTTATAACAACAGGACATTTAAAACCAAAATCCAGAAAATGCCTTCCAATTAAAATTTTACACTGCCTGTTGCCGCATGCCAACTTCGTTACTGCTTTTTCTTGCTGGCCATTATAAATAATGACCCTAGGATGCATTTTGTTACTACAGCCATTAACCAACATGCCGCTCTGCTTACATAAAACAGGCCACACATCTGCTAAGGTGACTCGGTGGACCTTTTTTTTTTCATGCTACAAAAGTGGAAATGTTATGGAACCGTAAATCAGAGCCGCTTGCTGACATTTCAGGAGCATCTTTATTTGGCTCAGAGCTCAAAACACTTTTGTCCACTCAGGGCTGCTGTATCCAAAAGAACACATTTGTACACGGGTGCCCCTCTTTTATCCCATGGCCTCGGATAGATGAAGTAACCCTTCTCTTCACGGATAGCGTCGTGACGGGGTAGAAAGAGGGTACTAGGGCATTGGGTCACAGCTCAGTCATTTATCAGCCAACTTGGAAGCAAGTTACTTTAGCTCTTTGAGCCTCAGTTATCGCATCTGTAAGATAGGAATAATAATGTACCCTTCGGAGTCATTGCACTACAGAGAAGTTCACCAAGCGAAAAGTGGTCAGACGCCACTCCTTGTTGCTGTGCCGGCCACATGCCCTGTGCCGTGGCATTCTGTCTTCCTTACTAAAATGGAAGCGACCAGGACGGATGGCTGAGCAAAGAGCAGCCCACTGCAGGCCGGCCAGTGATGGTGCTGAGACCTAACCAGAATGTCACCAGTGATGGAAGGGCCCAATCAATTATTTTTTTAAAAAATAGCCGTATTCAAAGAAATGGTTACTATAAAAATCCACATAGTGGGTATGCCAGACGGAATAATGGCCTCGAAAGATGTCCATGTCCTAATCCCTGGAACCTTGTGAATATGCAGTGTTACATGGTAAAAGAGGCTCTGTAGATGTGATGAAGGATCCCGATGTGGAAGGGGTCAAGACCCCCTTTGCTCTGTAACTTATTCACAGGTTCCAGGTGGGCACAATCACCAGGAACCTTATAAGAGGGGGCAGGAGGGTCAGAGGAGATGTGACCACAGAAGTGACGCAGTTGCTGGGAAAGGCCATGGGCCGGGGAAGGCAGGCACCTCTGGGGTCTGGAAAGGGACAGAACGTTCCGCCCCAGAACTCCCAGAAGGAACTCAGCCTGGCGACACCTGGAGAGCTCACTTGCAGCTATTGGGTCACCAGAGCTGCAATGTGATAGATTTGCATTGTTTTAAGCTCCTGAGTTTGTGTAATCTTTTCAGTGGCCACAGGACACTAATCCTGAATGGAGAAAGTATGTCCTCGTGGGGAAGGAATACAAGGGACTGGATGGGCTTCAGAATGCTGGCCACAGCTGAGTTTTTTATTTGGGCGGTGATAACACGGGTCTACGATTTATGATGACCTGGTCAATGTCAGATCCATGTTTTCTATGCTTTTCTTCATGTAAATTGTATTTCTCAGTTTAAAAAATAGCTTTGACTGGGCTCAGTGGCTCAGCTTGTAATCCCAGCACTTTGGGAGGCCGAGGTGAGTAGATTGCCTGAGCCCAAGGGTTTGAGACCAGCCAAGGCAACTTGTCGAGACCTTGTCTCTACAATTAATAAAAAATTAGCCGGGTGACTTTTTTTAGGCCTGTAGTTCCGGCTCCTTGGAAGGCTGAGGTGGAAGGATCGCCGGAGCCCAACAGGCTGACACTGGGGTGGCCGTGAGTGTGCCACTGCACTCCAGCCTGGGTGACAGAGTGAGGAAAAGAAATAGCTTCAATGGCTTAAAAAAAAAATTGGACAAGTCAGGGACTTACAGGAAATAGAGGAGACCCTACAACTCCTAGAGGAGGGTTTAAAGGAGGGAATATTTACAAAGCTGTGGCCAGGTCAGGGAAAGAGACACAGACCTGTATTGGATGGACATGGTTACCCCCGTTGGACCAGCGTGGGCTGAGGGGATGATGGCTACCAGAACCCGGTGGAGCAGCTCTAGGGAGGACTGCCAGGCAGGAGCTGTTAGTGGAGAGACCCAGCTGTGGGGGCGATGACCTCAGGCTTCTGCTGGTGCTCCCCTTGGCTGATCCCAGCCAGAAACCAGAGTGCAAGGGACCAGAGAACCCACCTCCCAGCCACAAAGCAGGTGGAGAAGGTTGGAAAGCAGACCTTAAGGGTTGATGCAAAATCCTCTGTGCAGTCTGTCTCCCTGGTCAGTTAAAAAATATTCGTGGTCTTTAAAGAGGGGACACCCTGAACCTCACCAGATATTGTGTCATCGCAGGTGTTATCAAGTCAGTCATAGGCCCACGTGGAACCTCGGAATTTAGTTCTGATGGCGTTCTTCATGCCATGTGGCAAGGGTGATGAGAAAAATGAAAAAAAGAAAACAACGCCAAACATACCGGCCACCATCTCCTCTTGCTGGTTTGAAGGCCTCACTGGTAACCACAGCTGATTCCTGCCTCAGCTGAGGGAGGGTCTCTGCCGTATGGTGGGGACCCAGACCTCCATTCTGGACAGACTCAGGTCCCTGGTGGCCTTGACATCACTGTGGTTTTCCGCGGATGAGGACTGTCGGTCCAGAAACCACTAGGAGGCTGGAGCTCCCATGAATCCTTGGGCTACTCACGAAGTCCTTCCTGTCCCCGATGGGTAGAAAGCATCCAATTTTCCTCCGGTAATTAAGACTGATCACCCTGCTCAGTCCAGCGACTTCTTCTAGGCCTTTTGGTTCAGCAGCATGAGAAACCCCAAAAAGGCCAAGAGCCAGTGTCAGCTTCTAATGCAGCAGTGCCAGGACTGTGATTCCTGGCAACATAGCCCCCTCCTGGACTGCAGGACTTTCAAAATCACCGATTCCAAGATTACAGGTGTAACAGACTCAAGGACACTGCCACCCCCTGCCTTGGATTCCTGCACCCATGCACCTGGCTGTTGGGGAGATGACACCAAATATTGACCCTTGGTTTGAGGCATTTGCTGAATTTTATAGGACAGACTCCAACAGCTCTGAGGGTGTGACCTCCCATCTGCTACCATAACTGAGGCTTCAGAAAACCATTCTACTATATTATTCATGCTGCTCCTGGGTGGTGGCGGGGCTTGGGGTAAGACCAACCTATTTCATGAACTTTCACTGTTGCAAAATGTGTCTCTTGACTGGAGTCAATGTTGTAAGGGATATTATGGTTCTGAATAAAGTGTTCCTTTTTTTTTTGAGTTGGTCTCACTCTGTCACCCAGACTGGAGTGTAGTGGCATGCTCATGTCCACCCCAGTGTCGGCCAACTGGACTCCGGTGATCCTTCTGCCTCAACCTTCAAGTAGCTGGAACTACAGGGGCCTGGCTAGTTTTTGATTTATTGTAGAGACGAGGTCTCGCCAAGTCGCCCGGGCTGATCTCGAACCCGTGGGCTCAGGCAGTCCACTCACCTCGGCCTCCCACAGTGCTGGGATGACAAGCTGAGCCACCGAGCCTGGCCTGAATAAGGAGTTCTTGAAGCCCAAAAGTCAGTGGGTCTGGCAGAGCACTGAAGCAGGAGAGGCAGATCCGTACCCAGATCACGGGTCTATCCTTTTGAAGACAGATTGCTGCCTGCCCCATGATGACAGAGGCCAGCATAACGGACCTCCAAAGAGGCAGCAAGCTGCCCACCCCATCCTCCAGCTCCCCCAGAGAATGGTGCCGCATCAGGGGCTGAACTAGGGACTGTTGGGAGCACCCAGCTCCACGTTGGTGGTGGAAAGACTCTGTTGCTCAGGCCTGCATCCCTCCCACTCCTGCCCCTACCACCACCTTGTAATTATGTGGGTGGAAGGGAGAGGGCTGCCTCACAGCCCAGGACAAGCTGTCTTGTGCACCCGATGAACACATAAGAGCCTTGCTTCTGGTCTCTGGGAGGATTCGGATGGAATGTGAATGATGCACACTCGAGAACATTCCAAGAGCATCATCCATATCCCCTCTCCACAAGCTCCTGACCACCAGTTCTTTAATTTTGTTCTTTCATCCTGTAAGTCCCTGATAATGAATCAGGGCAGATTCAGATCTCTCCTTCCACGCAGGTGGATGTGTGTGTGTGTGTGTGTGTGTGTGTGTGTGTGTGTGTGTATAACCGCACAGCGTAAAAGCAAACTTAAATGACTTTGGACTCTTTGGGGAGACTCTGCTCCTTGTCTTTTTCAGCCTGTAGAGGCCATCTGCTTTCCTTGGCTCACAACTCCTTCCTGGGTTGGCATCACTCTGACCGCTGCCTCTGTTGTCACATCTCCTTCTCTGAGCTGCTTTTATGCTGTGCTGTTATACACACACACACACACACACACACACACACACACACACTGGGATAGAAAGAGAAAAGTGTGTGTGTGTGTATATATACACACACACACACATATACATATAGATATACATATTTATATATACAAATATATGTCTCCTTTTCTCTCTCTCTCTCTGTGTGTGTGTGAAGGGTACTCTTCTTGAATTATTTATGTTGAACTAAATACCTCTCATCTTTGTTTTTTGTATGATATAATTCTGGTACATCTCTATCTTGGTAATACTTATGTAAAAAATTATATTGGAAATATCCTTTTAAAAAAAGAATCCAATGTCAAATCCAAGATTATGTTTTCTTCTAAGAGTTTTATAGTTTTGTTTCTTATACTTAGATCGTTGTTCTATTTTGAGTCAGTTTTTGTATATGGTATGAGCTAGGGGGCTTCATTCATCTGAATGTGGAAACCCAATTGTCTCAGCACCATCTGCTAAAGAGACTTTTCTTTCCCCATTGAATGGACTTGGCACGCTTATCAAAAATCAGTTGCCATACACATATGAGTTTATTTCCAGGCTCTCAGTTTTATTCCTCTGGTCTATGTGCCTATCCTTATGCCAGGACCACACTATTTTTATTACTATAACTTTATCATAAGTTTTAAAATAAGCAAGTATGGGTCTTTCAACTTTGTTCATTTTTAAAAAAGATTGTTTTGGCTATTTGGGGGCCCTTGCAATTACATATGAATTTTAGAACTGGCTTTTTCATTTCTGGAAAAAAAAAAAAGGCTATTGAAATTTTGATAAAGATTGTGTTAAATCTGTAGATTGCTTTGGGAAGTGTTGATATCCTAACAATGTTAAGTCTTTCTACTTAAAATATGGCGTGTCTCTTCAGTTATTTAGATCTCTGTTCTTTCAACATGTTTTGTAGTTTTCAGGGTACAAGTCTTTCACTTGCTTGGTTAAATTTATTCCCAGGTATATTATTATTTTAGATAGTATAAGTAGAACTACTTTCTTAATTTGTTTTTGGATTATTCATTGCATATGTATGGAAACACAGTTGATGTGAGTACCCTGAAACTTTGCTGAACTTAATTGTTAGCTTTAGTAGCACCATGTGTGGTCTTTGAGATTTTCTGTATATAAGATTAGATTATCAACAGAGGCAGTTTTACTTCTTCCTTTGCAATTTGGGAGCCTTTTATTCCCCATATGTATAATTAAATCAACATATTTAGCAGTTGCACAACTCTCACATTGGGTCCTTGGCCTGTGGGAAAAGAGGTGTAGTGAGGATATCCAAGAGGAAACCTCTGAAGTGACTCCCTCTCCAACCAGACAAGATAGTCAATCATCAACAATATTGAACGGGGTGATGTCAAGGCAGAGATTAGTGTCACTTTTATGGCAATTTTTATCATATCTTCTTTTAATCACCAGTTGAACTGGATAGATCCTGAAGAAAGACGGTAGACTACCACAGGCTCCATCAAGTTGTGTCCTAATTGCAGCTGCTGTGCTAGATGTAGTAGCTGTTCTAAAATAGGATGATTGTCTTAGTCTCTGAATGCTGTTATAACAAAATACCTTAGACTGGGTGTCTTATAAAAAGAGAAATTTATTTCTCACAGTTCTGGAGGTTGAGAAGTCCAAGATCCAAGTGCTGGTAGATTTGGTGTCTGGTGAGGACTCAGTTTCCAGATCATAGAGGGAACCTTCTTGTTGTGTCCTTACATGGTGGAAGGGACGAGGGGTCTTGGTCTTCTTTTATGAGAGTGCTAATCCCATTGATAGGGCTCCCCACTCATGACCTAATTCCCTCCCAGTGTCTCCACTTCCTACTACCACCACTTTGAATGTTAGGATTTCAACTTATCAGTTGTGGGGAGACACAAACTTTCAGACCACAGCAGTGATACAGCCTGAGACACATGCTGTACAGCCATGGATCCAGCAAATGTACTTTTAAAATCACAATTAGAAAGATAGAATCAGAAATAGCTTGCTTTTACATGGAACAGACAACAATATACATACACAGTTTTTACCCAAAGTTATGTCAACTCACCCACCCTCTGTTGTAATGCTGTCTGAAGATATCTAGACTGTCTGGACAACCCATGTTGATCCATTACATAGATGACATTGTGTTGATTAGTCTAGATAAGCAAGAGGTGGCTAGGGTACCAGAAGCCTTGGTAAGGCACATGTGCTCCAGAAGGTGGGAGATAACCCCCTATAAAGATTCCAGGGTAATTTTTAGGGATTCTGTGGATAGGAAGTGCTGCTACATTCCCTTCAAAATGAAAGACAAATTATTCCACCTTGCACCTCTTACAACAAAGAAGGAAACATGATACAAAGGGGGTCTCTTCAGTTTTTGGAGGAGGCCTATGTCACAGCATCTTCCATACTGCTCCTGCCCATATACTTGGTGATGAAAATGTTTCCCAGCCTTGAGTGGGACCCAGAATAAGAAGGGCTCTTCAGTGGGTCAAGGATTCAAGGTAAGCATTTGTGCCACTTGGACTTTATGGTATTGGAAGTATCAGTGTAGGAAAAGATGATGTGTGGAGTTTGTGACAAGCCCTAATGGAGCAATCACATCACAAGACCCTGAGGTTCTATACCAAGGCCATTCCATCAGCAGTGAAGGATTTCATAGCTTCTGAAAAACAACCTCTGCCATGCTGCTAGGTCCTGGTAGAGTCATGTCTCCCGATCATAAGATAGCATGTGACAAGTCAGGAAGAATCACCTATAATGAGCTGGTTTCTGGAAGACTCCCTAGTCATAAAGTTGGGTAGATTCAGGAGCAATCTACATTAGATGAAATTAGTATACTCAGGATTGAGCATCATTCAGACTAGAGACCTAACAAGCTGTAGGAGCAGAAGTTCCAGGCCTCAGCAGCATCTCCCTCTGTTGTACTAGCTCCCCTAATCTCAACTCATTTCTATGACCACGTTGGTGGGGTTCCTTTATAACTAGAAGGGGAAAGAGAAAGCCTGATCTGGGTTTATAGATGGGTTGGCTTGGTATGTGGATGAAAGTTGCAAACGGATGTCAAGTACACTACAGCCTATGCTACAGCAAGCACACTACTTTCAATGACAATAGCAAGGGAAAATCCTCCCAAAGATCAAATTTTTGGGCAGTTTACTTTATCATTGACATTGTATGACTGAGGGAGCAGTACAAGATTAGATTATATATGGGAATTCACGAGCAATGGTAAGTGGCATTTTTGACTGGTTAGGAGGCCTGGAAGAATAAGATTGAAAGAGCGGAAACAAAGAGGTCTAGGATAAAGTCACATGGATGGATGGATGGGAGTGGACATGAAGATAATTGTAACACATATTATCATCCCCAAGAGTGCACTCGCCGTGGAAGAGGCACCAAATTATTAACATTATTGATATTTGGGGGCCACATAATTCTCTGTCTTGTGGACTGTCCTGTGTGTTGTAGTATGTTTATCAGCATCCTTGGTGTCTACCAATTAGATGCCACTGATGCTGTCCCACCAGTGACACCCCAAATTGTTTTTAGGCATTACCAAATGTTCCCAGGAAGGGGGGTGGCAAAATTGTCCCAGTTAAGAATCATTGTACTAAACAACCAAATAGACAAAATGACTCAAACATTTTTTGGCCAATCAGTCTCTATTACTAACCATTCCAGTGTTGGCATGGTGAACATATGAATTAAGTGGCCATCATAGCAGAGATGGAGGCTACCTGTGGGCACAATAGCATAGACTCTCACTTGGTAAGGCTGACTCTGTTACTGTCTCTGCCAACTACCTGACCCACCAACAGCAGAGACCAACAGCAAGCCTCCAATAGGGCACCACTCCTCAAAGAGTCCAATTGGTCATTTGGTGGTGAGGCGATTACCTTGGACTTAGTTCTTTCTGGAAGGGTCAATGGTTCATTTTCACAGAAAAGATACACATTTTGGGTATGGATTTGCCTTTCTTGTTCATGTGGCCTCAGTATCACCAAGGCCTTACACAGAGTTTGAGTGACTTTTGAATGATCCCATATTAACCATGTATTTTTTTTTTTTTTATTCTGATGCTTTGGTTTCTGGAGACTTGCTGACCCTGGGGAGACTGCCCTTCTCAGGGCTAGTCAAGTCCTAGGGATAGAAAATGACTCGCTGTGAATGTACCTTCCATATGCACCAATCCAGAGCTCACTTCCCTTATTGGGCCAATATTTGCTGGCCCTCATCACTCCGGGGCCAGGTGACAGACAGTTGGGGACAGCCTCTATGTCTGAGAGCCTGCTGAAATTATTCAAACTAGACAGTCCTACACCTACGCACCCTGCCTCACAGACTCCTCCCTGTGGAAGACACCATAGAGGCCTTTGCTCAAGTTCCCCACTTCTCCCCCTGCCTCCTGACTGCCCCTGGTGCTTCCCCATGAGCCCACGCGTCCTCTGTGGCATGCCGTGCCCTCTCTTCTCGGGCCTGTGAGTAATAAACCATCTTTTCAATGGCAGTTGTCTCCTGACCTATGGGCCTCACCATGCCTGAATAATAATAAGATTTGCATTTTAGATAACAGATCCCAATGCCTCAGACTAGATGACCTATTTTGCAGGAGAGGAGGTATGCAGTGAGTCCACGACCACGGGACCCAATGGCTGTATCACAGATATGTTTCCTCTTAGAGGACTCTGGGGGAGTTGCAGATCCCTGGGCAGGGTGAGCAGTGCCCTGGGATAGACACAAGATGAGCCGCTTCCTCCAAGATAGCAACCTGCCCAGCGTGGGGAGCACAGGTCGTAGACAGCCCCACTGTCAGCTCCTTCAGGGTCCTCCACAGCTGCAGAGAGCCACCTTGCCTGAGGTCTCGCTCATACCCGGGCAGCCCACATCTGGTGACTGACTGAGAGGAGGAAGGCACAGCTGTGTCGTGATGCTGGTGAGACCTCCTTGCTCAAGGGACCCCCCCCATCGGCTATAGCTCTGTGGGGCTTACATTGCAGTTCAGCTTCCCTCTCTGCCCAATCCTTTTTCTACCTCTTTCCCATCATAGGTATCGCCGTATTTTCCATCTGCTAGGGCTGCATAACAGAGCGGCACAGACTGGGTGACTTAAACAATATAAATTGACTTTCTCACAGTGCTGGATGTTGGAAGTTCAAGATCAAGTTGTCGGTAGGGCTGGTTTCTTCTGAGGCCTCTCTCTTTGTCTTATAGATGCCATTTTCTCATTGTGTCTTCACATGGTCTCTCCTCTGTGTGTACCTGTATCATAATCTAGTGTTTTTTAATTATTATTATAAAGATGTGGGGTACAATTCAGGGTTAGGTATACAAACGTTGATTATGCAGGTACCCTTGTGGATGAGGTATGCTCCTCCCTCCCCTAACAGTTTCCCTCAACTGCCAATCCCACCTCCCTTCCCTGTTTCCCACTACTGCCAATCTTTTTCTTACAGCATTATAATTGCTCAAGGCCCGCTTATGAGTGAGAACATATGGTACCCTGTTCTTTGTTTCTGTGATAGATCACTGAGTATGATCAATTCTAAATCCATCCAAGTTGCTGCGAAGTCCATATGTTTCTCCTTCTTTATGGCTGCATAGTATCCCATTGTGTATATGTATCACATTTTTTTAAATCCAGTCCAGTTTCAGTGGGCAAAATGGTTGGTTCCATGTTTTTGCTATTGTGAAAGCTGCAACAAACACATGTGTGCAGTTTTCTTTTTTTGTAGAAGGATTTGAGTTCCTCCCGGGTATTTTCCCAATAGGGGGATTGCTGGGTCATATAGAAGGTCAATTTCTAGTTCTTTTAGAAATCCCCA
>CAUYQG010203422.1:0-12080 GCA_963574415.1 Tarsius wallacei | reverse complement strand
TACTTGGAAGGCTGAGGCGGAAGGATCGCCGGAGCCCAGCAGGTCGAGGCTGCGGTGGCCGGGAGCGGCCACTGCACTCCAGTCTGGGCGACAGAGTGAGACTCCAACTCAAAAAAATAAATAAATAAATAAAATAAAATAAAATTGTTTTCTGAAACATATTAAGAGCATTAAAATTTATCCCTCTCTTATCAGTAAGAGTATCACGTCATATCTCATTTTTCTGTCAACTGTCTATTCATATATTTTGTTCATTTTTTTCTCTTAGTCTCCCTCTTCTTAATTTTTATTTTGGCAATGTTAGAAATTTTAAGCCTCTTTTTCTGTTATATGATTTCATACACATTTTCCCCTTTAAAAAATTTTTCTTTTGACTTTGCCAATGCTTTTTTCTTATATGCTTTGTAAGTAATTCAAATCAATATTTTCCTCTTTTGCTCTGAATTTTGAATCACAGAGAAATGTTTCTTATTTCATTTTATAATAAAATCCATTTATCATTTTCTAGTACCTTTATAGTTTATTTTTATTAAACATTTAGCTCTCTGAACTATTAGGAATTTATGTATGATATGATGATCATAAAAGTTTTATCTTTTTTCAAATGACCGTCCAGTTTTTTAATATCATTTATTAAAAAGTCCCTTCATTTCCTTTAAATTTGAGATGATATCTCTGTCATGTATTAGATTCCATATGCCCTTGTACATATTTCAGAACCTTACATTTAGTTCAATTAATCTGAATGTTCATTCCTGAGCCAATACAACTGATTTAATTAGAGAGTCATTGTAATTTGCAGGCCTGTTCAAAAACGGCTCTTTTTTTTTTTTTCCGGGGTTCTTCTAACTACATTTGTCTTCAAGAATAGCACTATTTTCAAATTGTCTGTGTACAGACAAAGAATGTATTATTGTGTTTGGATTGTTACTAAAACGACAGCTTCCTTCTAGGTCCAGTTGCTCACCACACAAAAAAGCGAATCACTGAGTCAACAAGTATTGCCAGGAAAGACTTTTTATTCAAGTGATATCAACCAAGGAGACCAAGTGCGCAGTCTCAAATCCGTCTTCCTCTCCCACTAAAGTCGGGCAGAAATGTAGCTACTTGCTGTAAAGCAGAAATTAGGAAGGAGTAAGGAAGAGGAGTTGATAAATAGGAATTAGGGAGAAGTAAGGAAATGATGGTGGGTGAGGGGCCTGACATCTCATTTTCTGGATACAGTGATCTGGTGAATTGCAGTTCCTTGCTACTATCTAAGAGGTCTGAAGGTGGGTCTCCTGAAAAAGGAACTCAGATATGGCAAATGTAAGTTTCAAGCTTTAGGAGTGAGAGAGTCAATTTCCATATTTATTAATAAAAGCTGTAGCCATCAGGTCTATGGAGAAGTTGGACTGATTTTAGGATTCCATCAAATTTATACATGTATTTAGGGAGAACGGACATCTTTCCAACATTCCTTGGTCTCCCTAACCATAAACATTTTACTTTTTTATTTTGTTCAAGTCAATTTTTATAATGAATAATTATTTCAATTTTTTTCTTATGTAGGTTTTGAGCATTTGAAGTACATGTTTAGATATGTTTATTTTCGGTTTTGGTTGACGGACGTTAGTGATAACTGGCCTCATAAGATTAGGGTGCAATAGTAATTCTCTATCCTGCTCCTTCGCCATTGAAGCCTTCCCTGTTTCAAACTTCTCAAAAGACCCTACTATTACTTTAAGACCTCCATTTCATCCTGTGTAATTTTGAAACCTTATTCAAACACATTAATGGCAAATGGCAGTGTAGATGGTTCACAGAGTAGGTTGGGATATACAAGAATCTTTCTTGGGTACACGCATTGGGAGCTGGCTGAACTGGTAAGAAACTTAGGAGGAAGAAGATTGACATGTAAACTTAATAAGGTGAGTTCACAAAGTTGTAATTTGGCTTATGAAGCTCCGAGAATGTCAGCAGCCTGCTCTTCATTTAACTTCATGCACTGCTTTCCCACCTTGTAGACTGCATCTCTCCTGGGCGTACATTATGTCATCAGAACATCCTGACATGAATTTTCCTTCACTTAAGTTCACAGGCAGTGTTCAGGAAGACTGCCATTAGGAATCCTAACAGTAAAAGTTGAATCAGGTGGGGTGCAAAAGGGTGTGGAAGACAATCACGAACTGAAGTGGAGGCATTGTTCTGATTCTGTGAAAAGGGCTTTTAAGTATATTAGTGATAATTCTGTGAAAGCTACCTCATCAATTCATTCAAAATAAAACAGTCATTATGCAAAAACTGTGACACAGAAGGAAAGAACATAATGATCCTTTTGTTACAAACATCTGAGCAAATAAGTTGAGATTCAATCAGGGTTCCCTAAAAGAAATGTTAAGTATTAGAACTAACGGATCCTTTAAAAATATTACTGAATATTACAAAACTACAAAAATGATCTGAAAATACCTTATTCTTCCTTCTTCTCCCTCTTCCTTATACTAACAAGCCTCCCTAGAAGTTAAATATGTGCCTCAGTTAACCTTATCTCTAGTTGACATTGAGTCCCCAATTATTAAATAGTAGAATGGAAATAAATGTTTACCAAAAATTAACAATGTATGTGATTATTTTCAATTCTCTGTGTTGACAGTAACCGAAAATGCTCTTTAAGTACTTCTGCATACATTCCTATTCAGACAAACATAAGTATTCCTGTGCTTTTAGATTATCTTAATATTGACCATGGCTTGGCTATATTAATAACATGTTAGGTCAAGTAAAAATAATATGGATTTGGGAGTCATACCTGAGTCTGAATTCCAGGTTTAATCTATTTTAGTTCTGATATCAGGCAAACTGTTCAACCTTTCTGGGAAATGGGGGGAATGACATCTATTTTAAATACTTTGCTTAAGATTAAATTAGATAATATATGTTCCAAATGGTTATCTTTATGCATGCCCCCGAAATAATAAGTAGTCAGATAAGTAATTATTTACTACTTGCTTCATACTCATCCTGCTTTTTCTTCTTTTTTCTTTTTTTTTTTTATTATAAAGATATGGGGTACAATTCAGGGTTAGGTATATAAACATTGATTATGCAGGTACCCTCGTTGATGAGGTATGCCCCTCTCTCCCCTAGCAGTTTCCCTCAACTGCCAATCCCACCCCACCCCCGACAGTTTCCCATTATTGCCAAATGCTTTCTTATAGTATTATAATTGTTCAAGGTCCGCTTATGAGTGAGAACATCTGTTCTTTGTTTCTGTGATAGATCACTGAGTATGATCGACTCCAAATCCATCCAATTTGCTGCAAAGTCCATATATTTGTCCTTCTTTATGACTGAATAATATTCTATTGTGTATATGTAAGATGTTTTCTTTATCCAGTCCAGCTTTGATGGACAACATGATTGGTTCCATGTTTTTGCTATTGTAAATAGAGCTGCAACAAACATACACATGCAGGTATCTTTTTTGTAGAATGATTTCTGCTTTTTCTTCTTTTTAATCTCTCTCCACCTCATTAGAGATGTATTAGTCTGTCTGTAAAAGTCCAAATACTTGAAAGAATATAGGAAGACTGGTGTGGTCTCTGGCCTGACTGAAGTTTAAATACCTACCAAATTTTGAGAATTGCTCAACAGCTACTTTCTATAAAGACAAAAACTCAGATGATATGTTTTTGCTCAGGTCACACCAGGATGGAACACAGCTGTAAACCACCAACTTAGATGGGGATGTTGACATTGAAACAAACATTGAGAGGAGAATTAATTCATTGTGTTATTTTTATTTCAGACTCATTCAGAAACCACTTGGACTTTCTGTTGTTCACCCCATCACCTAATCTCAAGCCTCTAAATGTGGGCTCACTTTCTCTGTATTGTGCTCTTGGCAGTGGGAGGGAAGAGCCAATGATTGGAAACATACTAGTTGTAAGCATTATAAATAAGCATTATACATGCAGTTTCTCACTGATTTCATAATCTTACTCCATGGTGTTGATGATACTATCGTTCCTCACTGTATAGGTGACAAAACCGAGACATCTTGTGACTATTTTAAAAATTCAAGCGAAAAGTAAACATCTCATACAGTCACTGGACTTTTGAATTCCCGTGCATGAAATCATTTCACTGTACTGCATGCTGTTGTTTTGAGAGGCTCACTATAAAGCCCTTGGCACTGACCTAAATACCACAAAGAAATATCTTAGGACTAAAGATAATGTTTCACTTATTTCTTTATTAAGAATATTGTGATACAGCCTTAAGATAGTCAACAGGCAGTCATTTGCCTCCCTTTTAATGATATTTAAAAGTTCTGAATATTAACATTTACAATGATCCCTTGGTTTTGTCTTTCACCTTTTCCCCTTTCTATTAGTGAAAGGACTCTAAATCTCAAAATCCTGAATCTAGCTATATTTATACCTTCTATAACCAGAGCAAGCCATTTTGCCTATTAAGGGCTTGGTTTCCCTATCTGAAAATGATATTGAAAAATATGATCACTCACTCTTCAGTTCTAAACAGATTCGAATTATGTAATGAATAATAAAAGCCATTTCTGTTTTTTCTCTTGGCTTGACATTGAAAACTTTTATTCATGCTTAAGACACTCTTTGAAACCTTCAACAAATCCATGTATAGATATATGTGTGTATACATATATATATTAGTATGTATGTGCATTTACATATATATGTATATGTGCCCTGAAACAAATAACAGTGCAAGCATACTATAAATGAATATGTGAGAGAAATGAAATCTGTGTATTATTAACTCAATCAGAACCCACCTATCCAGAGAGGCAGATAAATACCATGATAGTTGAAAGTGTACATAGAATGGTGAAAATGATGTATGACATTACTTAAGGCATTACTTAAGGAAGTGTTTGAAAGTCTTTAATTTCCATCCTTATATTCGAAATCTTGCGGGCTACCTGATAAATCCTTCTGATCCCAGTAATTTATACCTTCTTTCTTTAATTTTTTCAGGCAGAGGAGGATTTAAAATTTGGATGTAGTGAAATTTTATAAGTGAGTTAGCATTCATTGGGAAATTACCACATTCCTGGCTCTGTAGTGTCCACCTTGCATGACTGTTTGATTTAAAGATCACAGTATGATCCACAGAGGGGGCTATTACATATCTGCAATATTGGAATGAGATTGCTAGATTCAGAAGGTGAAAGACTTTGCTATTCTTTCCATAACTAGTAAGTAGCAGATCTAGAATTTGAAACTAATTCTGTCTGGATCCAGAGACTAAACTCTATCTGAAACAAAACTAGAGGAAACAAGGTTATCATAGATTTCTTCCTAGAGTAACGTTGTATAAACCCTGTGACCTAATGCTTCCTAGTGCTTGATCTGCATAATCAATATAATTTTATAGTATTTGATAAAAAAGGGAAACTTTAACAATACTTTGAAAGTGGATCATGTAATTTACCACTGGTGGACTTAATGTAGAAAAAATAATCAAGAGTTGTATGTTGATAAAAGTTGGCTATCCTTTTGAGTGATGTTAGAAAATCTTGGTGGCTGGTCCAACAAGTCTGATGTCCATGGGACTTGCTAAGATGAACTTTTGTTTGGCTAGTTGGTTTTGGGCCTAAGATTTCTGGGTCTTCCCTTCCAAAGTCATAGGCTAGGGTTCCAAGCAAAGCAAAAGGAATGGTAATTATTTACAGTTTTGAAACTCTGGGACAACAGCACAATCCAAATGAGAATGAAACGGAGACAGGAACTTCCTTGAAGAGTTTTATGTCCTCCAGGGTTTACTTTTAAAATAAAATAGGAAGATGCTGATTATATGGGATTTCTGGCCATGGAAGTTGGTTTTGTGAAGATAGAGAAAAGAAAGTTGATAAGCATTTAGCGATTTCTCCTTGTGTGCCAGCACGGTGCAGACATATTTAATCAATGCACCAAATTTTTGAAGTGTCCTCATTTTAGAAGTAAGGAAAATTGAAGTGCTGAGAGTTGCAGTCACTTCCTTAAGGTGAAGTAAAACTGTGGATTTTGTTATGTCTCTCTTGATGATCTTTGAACATTCACTTTACAATGATCCTTTGTTTTTTGCTTTCTTCTCCTTTTTCTTTTTGTCTTTCCTTTTACTAAAAGGATTATGACCAATGTATCATCACCATTAAAAAAAAAAAAAAACTTTTGAAAAAGCTTAACTACCCTGTGATTAGGAAAGCAGCACAAAATTTCAATCAACATCTGTTTGGTTTTCACCCTAGTAAATCACCACCCATGCCCTTGCCCAGATCCTCTCCTGACTCTACCTCCTTCACTCTGACTCTTTTGTCTCACGTAGAGCTCATCACACTGAAGAAGGTTGTGTTTTCATGGAACATGAGCCTCATCGCTGGGGCGTCAAGTTTCTTTTCAGATCATAATTACAGGTGCTTGCTTGAGAGTAATTAGCATGATGGGTGCCATGTAATTTTCAGAACCATCTTCCAATCCTGATTGCTTTCTCGTAGCAATATTCTTTGACAGACCTGTCCCTTTTTCAAGTATAAAGATTGTAGTATCCGGTGACTTAAACTAGATCTAGGCATGAAGAGAATGCTACGAAAAGGAGCACAAAAACTGAAATGATGATGATTATTACCCCACCTCTAAAATAATAGGTCCCTACTAGTTTCTTCAGTGCCATTTGTATTGGGGTTAGAAATTTTCTCCTAACAAAATGACATGCTTGCTTCCCAGTTATTGAGAGGGGGCTGGAAATTGGTGGCATTGCTGTTACCCTATGCATAGCCGACATTCTCAGTTACAGCAAATATTCTAGAATCTGTCATTGTTTTAAAAATACCATTCAGAAGATATGGCCATTTCCTCACAGCTATGAATAATGTATTGAATATTTTAGGTAGTGAAGTCACTAAAAATAGCAGAAAAGTTGAATGCCCTGAGCAAAAAACAAAATCCTTACACTTTCGGGATACTGTTATTTTTTAAAGACGACACCAGGCAAACTAATTTCCTAAAGATTTTGCTTGTTTCGTTTTAACTTACTGAATTCACAGCAAAATTCCAAGTACCTTCTGAAAGTAGGTACTTGGAGTCATTCTGGAGTCATTCTTATGATATTGTTCTAGTTCTGAAAATCTGAGTGCCAATGAGATCTTCCATTCCTCATATGTTTACCTCAATGCCTTAACCATGACTGACACTCTTGGACATTAAAACAGAGTATGAGAGACTGAAAAATATATTGGAAAACCTTGGGAAGAAACTGAGATCTTGAACAATAGCTCTTCTTTTCCCATTTTAAGGGTGAGTGTTCTGTTCTGTTAAAGAGAAAACTCCTAGATGTGATAATGATAGATAAGGTATTAAACTTACTGGCTATATAACCTTGGAAAAATCAGTCTGTCTCTGATTTTCTGTTTTGTCATATTAAAAATGGAGATATGATCACCTACTTCGAAGAGTGCTGTCAGATCCACTGAAAAAAAGATTAGTGTAAAGACTTTACAAACTATAAAACCTACAATTTAGGTGATATTGTCACTGATTCAAATGAAGAAAATAAGTGAAATCACCATAAAGGAAATTTGAACAACCCTTCTTCACCATTTTGAGTTAAAGTTATTTTTTTAATATTATTTTATTCACACAATATATGAATAAGTTGTTCTAAAAGACTCAGACATATGCGGGAGGGAAATGAGAGGTTTTCTTAGTGAGCCTGTTTAGATTTTTCTTCTCCCAATGGAACCACTACGAATAATGGAAGGTATACTTTCCTCCTTCCTCTTAAACAATGCAGTCAAACCGCCCTCCTTACCTTTGAGACAGACCTGGAGAAGTGGTTTGACCTCTGTGTGACCCCATCTTTGTTATTTTTCCTGCTTGGAGTGTGTCTACCTTTTAGACATAGAGAAATAGAAATCTCTTTCTGGATGGAGGTGATGTCAAACAGTGAATCATCAGCATCCCCTCAACAAAAGCTTGCTGTTTGAAATATTTTTTTTTCCCAGTGAAAAGACAATTATTTCATTATCCATGACTCATCAACTTTTAGACTGTCGTTAATATATAAGTTTGAGAATGAAGCTGACAGGAAAATGATGCCAAATCATTCATGTGGAGCTTGAAAACGCTGCATAATTTGATTGCGCTGCTGTTTTCAGTCAGATCTGAAGCCAAAATGATTGCTTTAAATCTGTTGAATATACTTTTTTTTGTCAAACTTTTCTGAGATTTTTATTTTTATTTTTTTTACACTGGGGACAGGACAAGGTCAGGCGTGAATGTGCCCTGGAAAGGGCTGTCTTCAAGATCTCTTAGAGCAACCTATACAAGAAACAGGCTGCATATGATACTAAAGAGGCTGCTATTTGCAGCTATTACACATCAGGCCCCCAGATGTTTTTGACTCTTACATATCTGATAATGTTTTTCAATATTTGAGGCACTGCGACTGAATGTAGGCACTAGTTGTTTGTCATTTCATGTAAATTTGGGTCAGAACCTAATAGACAATTGCTATGTATAGATGTCAAGACTAATTATATAAATAAAGATAATAGAGAATTGTTATATGCTTCATATCATCACCAAGATGGCTGTACAACAAAATTAAGTTTCTGTTTCCAACTGGGTTTGAAAATGAGAATTTGTATCCCTGATTTTCAAAGTTTGTCACTTTTATTCCTTAACATAATTTCAGAAATCTATGTACCTCTCTGGATATTTAGAGTTGACATAGAAAAATTTTAATAAATAACTTAAATAGTTGTAAAAGATATAATTTGCAGCATATTGTAAATACTATTTTAAAATAAACTTCATATCACTGTTTAAAATGTATACAATAGTAGTTAAATTACTTATCAATTTGATATTCATATTTATACAGTGAAAGAACTATCCATACTCTTGGCAGAAAAATATTTTACATAATTCCTTGATCTTTTAAAACTCACAATTATATTCCATGTAACCCTGGAAAGATGGGGCACAGGGAGATTAACTGACTTGTCCAAGGTCACTCAGCATGTATATGGCACCTCTGGGTATGAATCCAGTCTGCTTGCCTCAGAGTCTGTTTGCTATTTATATTATTATTAACCATTTGATTTGATACTTGTATTCTGAGTTTATTTAGTTATTTATTTTTATTTTAAAGATACAGCGTACAATTCAGGATTAGGTATACAAAAGGTCATTGTATAGGTAAATTTGGGGCCTAAATAAAACGAATAATATGCATTCACCATCTATTAATAATTTGTACCATGTATTGATGCTGCTCTTTCATCTGTGAACATATCAATTTTAATGCTGTCACTAGAAGAGCATGATACAGGACCCAGTTGGTTCCATGTCTGGGAGACACATTATGTGTTTTTAGAAGGGAAAGAGAATATATTGCTCAGTCTTTATATTTAACAAACTATTATGACACTGTCTTTATGATTTTGTAATATTTCTGATGAAGGACAAAAGAAATGAAACCTACTTTCAGTGACCCAGATAAGAGAGGAAATGATCTTTTCTTTGGATGCCATTGCTGTCAATCATTTTTATGTTTAAAAAAGGTAGACTACTGCCCTGAGAAGGAGAGCCAGCATGAAGGTCATGTTCCTGTGGATGGGCCCTTTTGTTCAAGGTCTGTTGCTCCCAAATCAGGATAGGGTTTCAAGGTTTTTAGCTCCTACTTTTGAAAAGCTTTAAATACTATAACCTCACCAGGAAAAGGTTAGAAAAGCTGTAGGACAGTATCTAATCCTGACTTAATGGTACCCTGTGTAGAAAATCAACAAATTTTGTTGAAAATATTTTCTGAATGATTTCTGCCTTTATAATTTCTGAATCCACTATAAACTCTGCCTTATAAAACCAACTTATTTTCTGAGGCCCTGGCAAGAAGGAAATAATTTTTCCCTGAGCTTTTACCAAAAATGTCCAATAAATAATAATCCATTAATACTAATCAATGCTCACTAAATGCCAAAGGTGAGATAGGGAGACATCCAACAGAGGACTGGAAATCTCTTATGTGCATTCATTCTACCATCAGTGTGTCACAAAAAGTTACAATCCCACTTCTGGCAATGCCTCTGTTTCCTTGGCTGTCACCTCTGCTTGATTCACCGTATTCCTTCCTTCTTCCTTACCCTCGTCTTCTTCCCTTAGTTTCTATGTAATCCCCTTATACTTTATTTCCCTTTCTTTTTCTTTTCCTTTATTTATAATCCTACTAAAGATGTCCACTGTCCCACGATTAAGTCCTGCTCTGCCTTTAGAATAACCAAGATAAAATAGGATGCTGAGCTTTAATCTGCTGTCAGTTTTCCCTCTGTTGCCCCGCACAACTCATCCCACAGTCTAGAGGGTTAAAGGCAATTGTAAGGCACCATCAACATTTATTATTTACTGTAGAGCAAACACTGTGCAACCCATCTCAGACACATAAGCATGTCAGATCTAGATCATATCGTTCCTACATCACACCAATGAAGAAACAGAAGCTTTGAGAGTTGTTCAAGGCCACAAAGAAGGGATGGCCTAGGTCTACCTGGCTTCAAGTCTGTGCAAAACTCTTTCCCTCACCCCTTCACCGTCTCTGAGAATATGGTTATTCCTAATAAATTCTGATTGAATTGGATTACATACATCAAGTTGATCGTCTGCAAAGAGAATATTTGAAGAAAACTACTCAAGCCAGGCTTTCCTACAACTGAATTGTGGCAGGACTCTAGTCTTCAACAGAGTAGATTCCGTTGCAACATTTTTTCTTCTGGTTTTAGAATAAACTCTTTTTATTAAAAGTCTGAAGGTTCAGACTGTGCCTTTCTCTTAATAGTCATGCATCTATTCAAAATAAACTGCTTTTGAGAGATTAGACGAAACTTCATTTAAAAACCCTCAAACATCTAGGCATAGATGGAACATACCTCAAAATAGTAAGAGCCATCTACGAGAAACCCATAGCCAACATACTGTTAAACAGACAAAAACTGGAACCATTTCCCCTGGAAACTGGAACAAGACAAGGATGCCCACTCTCACCCCTCTTTTTCAACATAATTTTGGAAGTCTTATCTAGAGCAATCAGACAAGAGAAGGAGATCAGGAGTATCCAAATAGGAAAAGAGGAAGTCAAGTTGTCCCTCTTTGCAGACGACATGATTCTATACATCGAAAACCCAAGAGAATCTGTCAAAAACCTCCTTGCACTGATAAGGGACTTTGGCAAAGTCTCAGGGTATAAAATCAATGTACAAAAGAAAGTCTCATTTCTAGACACCAACAATAAACAAACAGAAACCCAAATAAAAAGCACAATCCCGTTCACAATAGCCACACACACAAAAATGAAATACCTTGGCATCTTCCTAACCAGAGAAGTGAAGGACCTTTACAACAAAAACTACAAAACACTGCTCAAAGAAATCAAAGATGACACAAACATATGGAAACATATTCTGTGCTCATGGATTGGAAGAATCAACATTGTTATGATGTCCATCCTACCCAAGGCAATCTACAGATTTAACGCAATACCCATTAAATTACCAACAACATTCTTCTCAGACCTGGAAATGACAACACAGGAATTCATATGGAAACATAAACAACCATGAATTGCCAAGACAATCCTTAGCAGAAAACTCAGAGCAGGGGGTATCACACTCCCAGACTTGAAACTTTATTATAAAACTACAATAATCAAAGCAACCTGGTATGGGTATAAGAACAGGCATATAGACCAATGAAACAGGATAAAGATTCCAGAAGCAAAACCTCAATTTCTCAACCACCTCATCTTCGACAAAGCCTCTGCCACCAACCACTGAGGAGAGGAGAACCCATTCAGTAAATGGTGCTGGCCACATGCAGAAGATTAAAACAAGACTCCTGCCTATCACTATACACAAAAATCAACTCTAAATGGATCAAAGACCTAAATGTAAAACCTCAAACTATAAGAACCTTAGGAATTTTTTTCTAATTTAGAATGCTACTATGCTAATCAGGTTACAGATTAATCTGTTTAGCATTATATCTGGCATGCAAGGTAAGAAGGGCTCAATAAATTGTCTTTCTTTG
>CAUYQG010203409.1:0-10604 GCA_963574415.1 Tarsius wallacei | reverse complement strand
CTCTTGGGGATGAGGGACACATTCACGGCTATTAGCTTAATCTGTTCAGCTCAGGGCTCCCCTGATTCATTTTCACTTTTACTTTTTCCTTGATATGTTTTAAACTCACATTTCACTGATATCTTCATCAGAGCTTTCTTCTGTCACTGCTGTTGGCTAAGGGCTAAGAGACTGTAAAAGCTACAATACCATTGCTCCTCATTTTTTCCATGTTACAGATTGCATAGCGTTCACTCCCCTAATTCAAGTAATGAAATTCTAATGCCTGTAACAAATGGTGCAATCTTATTTTGAAACAGAGTCATTGCAGAAATATGTAGTTAAGATGAGGTAATACTGGTATAGATATAATCTGACTGGCATCCTTATTAAAAAGGAAACTTGGACACAGACACACACTCAGAAAGAATGCACTTGGAAGAGAAAGGCAGAAATCTGGGAGATGTGTCTACACTCCAAGGAATGTCAAAGATTGCCAGCAAACAACACAAACTGGCAAAGTGGCATGGGACTGATTCTTCCTTATAACTCATAAAAAGCCAGCTCTACTCACATTTCACTGATGTCATCATCAGAGATTTCTTCTGTCACTGCTGTTGGCTGAGGGCTAAGAGATTGTAAAAGTTACAATACCATCGCTCTTCACTTTTTCCATGTTACAGATTGCATAGAGTTCACTCCCCTTCTAGGCTAGGACTGTGAGATAATAAATTTTTGTTGTCTAAATCTCTCGGCTTGTAATAATTAATTAAAGCAGCCCTACTATAGCCTAGTGTAATAGAGTCTCATACACAAGCAATCTGACAGTGTTCTAGAAGTTGTGATTACTAGTTAGGAGAAAGACATCTGCTTCATATAACCTATTTCTTTTCTACCCAATTAGTCCCCAAAAGGAAAGGATGTCACATGCAGTAACTGAAACTTCCAGTAGTTTAGGAACAGTGTCTATGAAACTCTGTATTTGATAGCTGCTATGTGATTGTTGGTCAAATGTGTATATGCATGCATGTATACAGCCTTTCACTGATAACTCCATCCTAGGTTAGTGAAGTCATTTCTTATGGGTTAGAGTCAAAGGAAGAAATTGCATATAACCAAATACTATGTGAATTCAATAGACTCATTTTTAATTCAAATTAGCTACAATATCCTTACAATTAATAAATCAGTTGAACCCTAAGAAAATTCACATGTAATTTAGCTATTTGGAAACATGCATTTCATTTTTCCCTAGAAATGAGGTTTTGTATGATAAACATGCAATTCTTAGGCCTGTAAAAAAATCTTAATGAATCAAGATTTAAGAGCATTTTTCTAACACTGAAACTAACCCCAATGTGTAATGACCTTTTGTGGTGAAATTTATTTTGAAATCACCTCAGGTCTTAGGTAACTATCTGTGATTTATACATATATATGAACTTTTGAACTTTTGATCCTATTCTCTTTGTTACAGTCTTTTGTTATAACACCGGGGGCACTTTAAGCCACAGAAACAGGCCTTAGGGAACAAAATCCCTCTCTGAGCTTCTGTCCTCTTTTCACCTGCCCAAGGGAGGACCCTAAAGTAATTGTGTGTCATAAGATCCTTATTCCAGAGAGGGTTCTGACCTATACCCTAGAAGAAGGAATGCTCACAGAGTCCCAGAAGAATCTGAACAGACAAGTCTTGTTGGGTTTCTCCACTCAGTCTGTTAGTATTATTAGCTCATACCCTTTATATCAAACACATTTTACACAGTTGTCCATACTTCAATCATGTCTGTCCAAAAACATCTTCATAAAAAGCTCAAGAGGACAGGGTTCAAAAAACTTCCAGATAGCTGAACATTTGGAGTGTCCTGATGGGTGGCACACTTGAGGAGAGCAAAGAAGCTCTGTGCCCCTTCCCCCATACCTCACCTAGACAGCTCTTCATCTGTATCTTTTTAAATACCCCTTATAATGACCCAGTAAATGAATTTATTCTGTGAATTTCTGAATTCTGTGAGCTACTTTAGCAAATTAATTGAATCAGAAGAAAGGCTCATGGGAACCCCAACTTGAAGCTGGTTGGTCAGAAGTTCTGGAGGCCACACTTGCAATTGGTGAGAGCGGGGTAGGGGAGGGACTGTCTCGTGGGACTGAGCCCTCAACATATGGAGTCTGACACAATCTCTAAGTACATAATATTGGAGTTTAATTGGAGATTACTCAGCTGGTATCTGATGCAGAACTGATTGCTTGCTTGGTATATGGGAAAAATCTCCACACATTTGGTCAGAGATGGTTGTTATTGAGTGAGAGAATACAAAAAGCACTTTGAGTTTGAATGTTTTCTCTTTCTTTTCTTTTTTTTTTTTTTTGAGTTGGGGTCTCATTTTGTTGCCTAGACTGGGGTGCAGTGGTATGATCACAACTCACCACCTCAGGCAAACCTTACACTGCAGTCTCCCAAGTAGCTGGAACTACAGGTGCATGCCTCCTTGCCCAGCTAATTTTTAAAAATTTTTTGTAGAAATTAGGACTTGCTATGTTGCCTAGGCTGGTCTTGAACACCCGATTTTCTACCCTGCAAATAGATTCAAGTAGTCTTTTCTACCCCTCAGACTGGGTCAAGTAACTACAGGATAGATACAGTAGCTCTTTCCAGTATGATGGTGGGTGTAGGTTTGGGGCTCTAGTTTCACATGGTGGAAGAGCAGTGGAGGGTAAGGGACAGATACAGGGCCCATTAGGTCCATTCATTTCTGCTGAGGACTCCTTTCTGCCCATTGCTACAACCTCTTTGCTTCCAAATAGGTTTCTCTCTTTGTCACACATAGGCATTGTGATAACTTCCTAAGGGTTTTGGCTACTAGTCCCTAAAGTTTACACACAGACCATGAGTAAGTGTCTTTTCACCTCTTACTCTTCTTTCCATTGAGATCCAAAACAGAAAAAGTTTACATACAGGTGCTGATAGGCTGTCAGTATACTCTGTATTGTCATAACCATTCCAAAATAGTTTTCCCACTCAGATGGCCCCAAAAACACCTCACCTGTCACTGATACTCTGTTTAGAGGATGCTGAAAAAGTGGCTAGAACATTCTTGTCTCTGTCAACAAACAAAAAATATACAAAAGCATAAAGTGAGATCATTTGGAAAGAATCATGCTCTTTCCTGACAGAAATTTCAGGGCACAAAAAGAAGTCATATTAGGAAACTAAAAAAAGAAGACCAATGTAAATCTTTTTTAAAAGCAGAAGAAAAATAACAATCATTAGATCAGAAATCATCTACACTGAAAACAAGAAAGCAATAGAGAAAAATTAGCAAAGTCAAAAGATGTGTTTTGAAAAGATCAATAAAATTGTTAAACCCCCAGCCTGGCTAACCAGGAACAAAAGAGAAATTATTAATATTTTAAATTATAGAGGAATAACCATGACTAATCATGTGGGCATAAAAAGAATTATAAAGAAATATTATGAACAATGCCCACAAATTTGATAACATATGAAAAAAATTCTTTTTTATGTATTTTATTTTACTTTAAAGATGTAGGGTACAAGTCAGGATTGAGTACATAAGTGGTCCAAGTACAGGTGAACTAGATACAAACTACTCAAACTCACAGAAGTAGACATTGGTAATCCAAATAGACTTATAGCTGTTAAAGAAATTGAATCAGTAACATATGACCTTTCAAGACAGGCAACTAGGCCTACACAATTTTACTGGCAAACTCTACTAAACATTTCATGATAAAATGATATCAACTCCCTAAAATATGTTCCAGAAAATAGATGCACAGGAAACCCCTCTTAATTCATTTTATGAGGCCAGCATTGCCCTAATACCAGCTCGACAAAGACATTACAGGAAAAGAAAACCACAGACAAAAATCTCCCACGACATAAACTTTCAACAAAATATTAGCAGTCTAATCCAACGATGTCTAAAAAAGTATACATTATAACAAATTTAGGTTTATTCCAGGTAGACAAGCCTGGTTTAACATTGAGAATCAATTAATGCAATCCATCACACAATAGCCTAAAGAAGAAAAATTATAAAATATCAATAGATTCATAAAAAGGATTTAACAGAATCTAAGACTCATGATAGTAATAATAAAAATAAAAACTTCAGGAGACTAAGAATAGAGGAGAACTTTCTAACTGTACATCTACAAAAACCCTACCGTTAATGTCATACATAATGTTGAGAAAGCAGAAGTTTTAAAGCAGAAGTTTTCCGGTTAATATCAGGAACAAAGCAAAGATATTTTCTCTCATGATTATTTTTCAGCATCATACTTGATGTGTTAGCTAATGCAATAAGAAGAAAATTAAAGTATGCAGATTAGAAAGGAAGAAATGAAACTATCTTTGTTCACAGAAGACAGGATTGTCTGTTTAGGAAATCCCAAAGAATAGCCAAAAAACAAAAACACATCAGCAACAAATAAGCAATTATATAAGGTTTCTGGGTACAAAGTTAATGTATAGCAGTCAATTGCTTTCCTATATACCAGGAATTAATCATCAGAATTTGAAATTAAAGGTACAACACCTCTTATATTAGCACCAAAAAAAGAAATGCTTGGTTATAAATCTAAATAAGTATGAGAGCTATATGAGAAAAACTTCAAAACTGATGAAATAAATCAAATAAGATCAAATAAATGAAAAGATACTTCATGTTCATAAACAGGAAGCCTCACTATCATTAAGATGTCAGTTCATTCAACTGATAGATTCTATAAAATCTCAAGTTACTTTCTGGATATCGACAAACTGATTCCATGGAAATCATTATTTAACAATTTAAATGTTTGAATGAAAAGTCAAAAGGCTTAGTATAGTTAAGGCAAGATTTAAGAAGAAGAAAAAGTCAGAATATTGAGAGTATTGAACTTCAAATCTTTCCATAAAGTTAGAGTAATCAAGACAGTGTGGTACTGGCAAAAGAACAGAAAAATCAATCAAAGGAATAGAACAGAAATCTAAGAAACAGGCCCACATACATACAGGCAAGTGATCTTTAACAAATGAGCAAAGACAATCTAGTGGAAAAAGAATGGTCTCTGCAACAAATGGTGCTGAAACAACTGCACATCCACATGCAAAAAAGTGAATCTAGATGCTCACCTCACACCTGTCATAGAGATTAAATGAAAAGTCTTCTAGAAAATAACATAGGAGAAGACTAGATGACCTTATAGATAAAACACCAAAGATATAATCTATGAAAAAAAAATGTGATACAGTGGACTTCATTAAAATTTAAACCTTATTCTCTATAAAAGATATTGTGAAGAGAATGAGAAGACAAGATACAGACTGGGAGAAAGTGCTTCAAAAGACATGCCTGATAAAAGACTTATTAAAAGTGTACAAAGAAGTCTTAAAACTGAACAATCAGAAGATGCACCAACCTAATTAAAACATGGACAAGAGTTCTGAACAGACATCTCACCCAGACGATATATGGATGGCAAACATACATATGGGAAGATGCTTAACATCATATGCCACTAGACAACTGTAAATTAAAACAAAGAGATGCCACAACACATCTATTATTAGAATGGCTAAAATCCAAAACAATGACAACACCAAACACTGGCAAAGATGTGGAGTGATGGGGACGCTTATTTATTGCTGGCAGGGATGCAAAATGGCACAGCCACTTTAGATGGCAGTTTCTTACAAAGCCAAACATAGTCTTACCACACAACACAGCAATTGTACTTTTAAATATTGACACAATTTGGTGGAAAAGTTATGTCTACACAGTCTTCTGATTGTTCAGTTTTAAGACTTCTTTGTACATTTTTGATAAGTCTTTTATCAGATATGTCTTTTGAAGCACTTTCTCCCAGTCTGTATCTTGTCTTCTCATTCTCATCACAAGATGTTTATAGCAGTCATATTAATCATTGCTAAAAATCAGAAGTGGCTAAGATGTCCTTCAGTAGGGGAGTGGATCAATAAACCGTGTGGTATATTCACACAATGGAATATTGTACATCTATAAAAAGAAATGAACTGTCAAGCCATGAAAAGATATGGAGAAACCTTTAATGCATGTTGCTAAGTGAAACACACCAATGAAAAGGCTACACTATATTTACTATGTGATTCCAATTATGTTGCATTCTGAAAAAGGTAAACCTATAGAGACAGGTAAAATAGATTAGTGGTTGTCAGGGCAGTGGTGAGTCGGTGGATGGGTGAACAGATAGAATACAGGGAATTTTTGGGACAGTGAATTTATTTTGTATAAGGCTGTAATGGTGAATACATGCCAACATATATTTGGCAAACTTCATAGGACACAAAGAATGTACCCCAGTGTCAGCTATAAATATTAGTTAACATAAGGTTTTTATATGGATTTATCAGCTCTAACAAATATACCACAAGAATGCAGGATATTAATAAAAGGAGAAACTATGGGAGAGAAGGAGCATAAGGAAACTATCTGCACTATCACTTTAATTTTTTTTAATAAACTTAATTTTGCTCTAAAATAAAGTCTACTTTAAAAATACAAGAAAAAAAATCATTCTGAGTATGGCTTTTATCTTCAACTCAAAAAATTTTGTAAACATAATTTAGGGGCAGATGATCTCCTACGACTTGTCCTACCTTATCAGACCAGGAACTAGACCTTGGCATCGAAACTCTCATTGTTCCAGGATTTTCTTTCCTTTCTTTGAATTTTTAAAAATCAAACTATTACCTGGATGCACCTCCCCATCCTTACACTTAAGTCACTCTCTCACTTCCCAAACTTTTCAAAAGTAACCAGATTGGAAGAGAAAATGGGAAGAAAAGGTTTATCATCATTGCTGCTTCTCCCCTGCTTCCTTCCTCAGTAGAAACCAACATCAACTACCCAGGTATAGTTAGAGTAAAATTAGAGAGCATTAGGCTAGCTGAAGAAAGTAGGGAAGACCTGAAGAGCAATCCTTGGGCCTTTACTTCTCCATCCCTTCCATAGGCAAAGCCCAGGTTACAACTTAGGGAGACTATCTTCGCCAGTGCTACTTTTCTCAGGAGCTAAAAAGTGACATGTTCATCAAATTAAACTAAATTTGGCCTGAGGATGTCTTGTACTGAGTTCTTATGCTGTGAACTTCAAGCTAACTAACTGAAAGCCTAATTTAGGAATATAATTCTGTATCAGCTGAGTTTCAGTCCATTACAGCAGTTGAGCTTCAGTCTGTTGCAAATGGCCAACTGATTCAAATAAGGCAAAATACTGAGCTGTAATCAATTTAGCAGTCTCTGTACCTCACTTCTGTTTTCTGCCCATGAATGCTACCTGACCACATTGCTGGATGCTGTTCTTAAAACTTGTTCTGGTTCTGAAAATGTCCCGGTTCACGAATCATTCTTAGAGGATTAATCTCTTTTAACTTTAATTTATCTAAGATTTTTCTTTTCAACAATCCCAAGGAGTTATTTGCTTGGGCACAGTATTTAATGGTTACTGAGACTCTCGCTCCCAGGCTCATCACTTTATTTTACATCAGACTTATTGAGATAGACACAGCTTAATTCCTGACTTTGAATGAGGATGACTATATAATTCCTCGCTCAAATCAAGACCCTTTAAAAAGTGAAAAGTAGGTGCTATTAACCACTCTGCTGAAATAATGGCAGCAGACTGAGATTGTCGTTCATTCCTTTCCCAATATGTTACCAGACGGAATAACCAGCAGCACAAGAAATGTGAGTTTGAAACCAACATAAATAGATGTCTGAGGAATATAACTACTGAAAGAGAAATACAACAAACTAAATGTACACCTCCTGTAGCAAAACTGTTAGAACACATTGACTAAGATTTTAAAGTAAGCATGAGAAATAGCTTTAAGGATATGAGGACAAAAGGGATGATGTTGAAACATGAAATGAGAATAAGACATAATAAGGAAATACTCAAGAGGAAATCATAAGTGTAAAAGTATAGCTGTTAAAAGCATATGCATTGTTGAGGGATAAATAGTAGTTTGAATACATGTGAAAAATGAATTCAGAGTTGAAAAATTAGATTAAGAAATTTACCCAGAAAATAATAGTTTAACCTCCATAGAAAACAGCATGAAGATTTCTCAAGGAAATAAAAGTAGATCTACCATTTGATCCAGTGATCCCACTACTGAGTATCTACCCAAAGGAAAATACATTTGCACTCATATGTTTATCACACCAGAATTCATAATTCACAAAGTTATAAAATCAACCCAACTGCCCATTAAATGACAAGTAGATAAAGAAAATGTGTCATACAGACACACACACACACCGACACACACACACACCATGGAATATTACTCAGACAAACAAAACTATGGCTCTTTAAAAAGGCTATTATGATAAACATGTGACAATAATGATCAAGAATAAAAAGAGAATAAGTATTCAAACAAAGAAAATGTACAAAAAGGGAGCACAATTATATCACAACTGAAATTTTTCAAAAGAAGATTATAATATTCATTTCCAAGCTAATATATTTGAAAATTTAGATAAAATGGAACATTTTCTAGATAACTATAAAACACTAATAGTGAAAGAAAAATACTTATATAGAAATAGAATGTCTAGGAGTTTCCGGCAAGATGGCGATGGGACAGGTGGGACTGTGAGAATCTTGGCGAAAGTGAGTTTCCATAAAAACTCTCTCTTTCCCCCTGCCAGCCATGCCACTCTGAGACCTGGAGGCCCTCAGTCCCACATACCGCTCAGCTACCACAGCCGCTGCCACAGCGCTGCCCTGGGCGGCCATAGGCTACTGGCCTCATGGAGCTCTGGGCTCCCTCTCCAGCTGCACTGCCCTGCTTCACCCCTCAAGCTGCCACTGCCCACAGAGGCCCCGCTCCCACCCTGTGGAGCTCCAGGCTCCCTTGCCGGCTTCACCGCCCTGCCTGGTCCCAAGCTGGGTGCACCACCCATGGAGGCCCTCAGCTCCTGCCCCATGGAGCTCTGGACTCCCTCCCTGGCTGCACCATCCTACCTAAGCCAAGCTGCTACTGCACAGGGAGGACCTTGACTCCCACCCTGTGGAACTCCGGGCTCCCTCACCAGCTACACCACCCTGCCATGCCCCAAACTGCCACCACCTGCAGAGGCCCTCAGCTCCTGCCCAGTGGAGCTCTGGGCTCCCTCCCTGACTGCACCATCCCTCCCTGCCCCAAGCCACTGCTGCCCAGGAAGGCCCTCAGCCATCGCGTGGTAGAGCTCCTGGCTCCCTTGCCGGCTACACCACCCCACCCTGCCCTAAGCCGACGTCACCCAGAGAGGCCCTCGGCTCCTGCCTCATGGAGTTCTGGGTTCCCTCCCTGGCTGCACTGGTCCACCCCGCCCCAAGCCACCACTGCCCAGGGAGGCCCTCGACTGTCGCCATATGGAGCTCCCAACTCCATCTGGCTGCACTACCCTGCCCTGTCCCAAGCCGATAACACCTGGGGAGGTGAGACCCGCATTGCCCTGCCCAGATCTGCCCAGCTCTGCCCAGCCTCCAGTTCGGAACCTAAGAACAAAAAAAGAAAAAGAGGCCCAAGTCGCACTGTGACAGCTGACCTGCAGGGCCCGGTTGTCTCATGCTCTACTCCCCCGGTTGAACCCGGCTGCAGTAGAACCAGAGATCAGCTGGAGACCTGAGACCAGGCAGAGACCTGCATTGCCTGGTCCAGCTATGTCCAGCATTGCCTATCCTCCAATGTGGGATCTAAGACCTCATGTTTGTGTAGGGGTATAGGGGAATAGTACATCATAAGGAGGTTGGTTAGCTTGTGTGTCTGTATGATTGTATGTTCTAGTTTTGGAGGGGGGTGGTGTTTGTTTTTGTTTTTATTTTTTCTCTTACTCTTATCAGTCTCTGTGTCTATTTTCATTTGTTAGTTGGTACCTTTGTCTGTTTTCCCTCTTACTCTTCTCTCTCTGTACCTTCCTCTTCCCCCCCACCTCCCTGTTCCATTTCTCTCCTTTTTCTTACCTCATTTTGCTTTCAGGGAGCAAACCTATACCCCCACTGCATGGACAGATTGCAAGGCAGAGGGAGGCAGATTCTCTGGTATCCATACAACTGTCAGTGGATACTGGGATCTGCAGATAGATTTTGAATCACAGCTCCCCCCACCAAATGAATCTCAAAACTGCGAAAAGTATAGCCCTCAACCTACAGTCCAGCTTCAGCTTCAGAATTGAACAAAGTCAGAGGATTCAAACAAGGAAGAATAGGAAATTGAGCAAACAGAAGTAAAAGCAACACTGCCATCCCTGAACGACAGATTTAAAGAAGACAGAGAAAAAAGGAAAAAGTGAGGAGGAAAATCTGCACATATGAAGAAAAAAAAAAAAAAAAGAATATAGATCTCACACAGACCCTTAGGAGGTCAGAAACTGAGAAAACATACTTTGGAATGCAAACAATGGAGAGCCCCCAGAATGACTGGTCACATACTACAAACTCAGACATCAGGACATTAATAGAGAGAATAAAAAGAATTGAGGAGAGACAAGAGGAAAATAGGAAGGAGTTGATAACTGAGATAACAGCAGTAAAGAATACTGTGATTGAAATAAATAACAAACTAATAAGCATGGAAAGCAGAATTAGCCA
>CAUYQG010203395.1:0-10241 GCA_963574415.1 Tarsius wallacei | reverse complement strand
TGTTCAACCTCACTAATCATCAGGGAGATGCAAATCAAAACCACTCTGAGATACCACCTAACTCCAGTCAGAATGGCAATTATCAATAACTCAAAAAATAACAGTTGCTGGAGAGGGTGTGGCAAAAAGGGAACACTTCTATAATGTTGGTGGGAGTGCAAACTAGTGCAACCTCTGTGGAAAACAGTATGGCGATTTCTAAAAGCTCTAAATATCCCATATGACCCTGCAATCTCTCTACTGGGAATATACCCTGAAGAACTCAAATCACTCTACAAAAAAGATACCTGCACACGTATGTTTATCGCAGCATTGTTCACAATAGCAAGAAGCTGGAATCAACCACGCTGTCCATCCAAAGAGGACTGGATTAAAAAAATGTGGTACATATACACGATGGAATACTACACAGCCATAAAAAAGAACAAAATCATGAATTTCACAGCAACTTGGATGGAACTAGAATCTATAATACTGAGTGACCTCTCACAGAAACAAAGATCTGAGTATCACATATTCTCACTCATATAATGAACCTTGAACATCCAACGTAATACTATAAGAAAATGACTGACAGTGGTGGGAAACTATGGGGAGGGGAGGGGAAGGGAGATGGGATTAACGGTACTCAATATCTGTGGACGGGGAGACACCTCTTATCAACAAGGGGGCCTGAACGAAGCATATTTGTGTACCTAATCCTTAACTGTACCCCACAATATCATAATAAAAAATACTGATTAATAAAAAAAAAAAGAAAGAAAACTGGCTTACAAAATAGAAAATAATGTGTAGAAAATACAGGCACTTCCCTGGGTATAAATAGTTCTTGGGGAGATCTATTCTAAATATACAATTTATAATAATTTGAGTACCTTTAAACTTGAAGATGAGTTAAATCTTCCTGAATATTGAGTATCCTAGGATGAGGGAATAAAAACAAATCTCTTAATCTATGTGAATGTGAAGAAAGAAGCTTTTTCTAATCTAAGCGGTCTGTATCTTTCATAGTTTAGTTACCCAAAGAAGACTCTGGGGTTTTAAAAGCCATTGCATATGGTTATGATTTTCGTTAGAACTGGTGACATATTGTTGGAGTTGGAGATTTCTAATTAGCTGCTAAGAAGCATATGTTATAAAATAATTTAAAATTATACTTTTATATATATTTTTTCCACAAGTGTTTTACATTTCTATACAGGAGTATCTTGCTTTTTTAAGACTTTGCTGCTTTTGGAGGCTCTGATTAGTTATCTTTTCTTTGTTTTTGGCAATACAAAATTGCACTTAATACTCTACATGCTGATGGTGAATTACAATCCACTTTCTTTCCTTTTATTTTTTTATATGGTTGACTTGAAGATTACATTAAAAGATGAAGGTCAGCAAGATATAAAATGACAAAAAGTGATTATAATTAATATATTAGATAATAGTTATCATGAGGAAAGCTATGAAAGTTAGACATAATATTTGTCACATTGTTAATTCAAGTTGTGCGTTACATTTAATTCTTCATTGTTATTTTAAGCTCTAATTTTGTTTGTCCAAAAATTTGGCTACTGATAATCTGAAAATGCAAATGCATACTCTCCTTATCAAAGGTACAAAGAAATGACTCTAGATTACTCAATATTATATCATTTAAAAGGTGTGACAACTCTGGCAGCATGAAATAGAAAGTCTATGCTTCAGAAATCAACAAATGTTATAATTCAATTGTTACAGTTCAGTTTAACCATCACAAGCTATTGATCCTCCAGCTTGTGTAAAACAGTAACTGAGGAGGGCTTATGCAAACTACAAGCATACAATACAAAGAGAAAGAGGCCCTGTATTTCTTCATGATTGAGAAAACAATCCTGAACACAAATACTTATTTTCAGAATTTAGCAAGTCAGACCTGCTGTATAGTTTTTCTGTATCTACCTAATAGTTGTATTGAAAAGTAGCATCTTTTAAAGGCTGTAATTTTCTCCTAGAACCAAATTTAATAAAGTTAACAGCAAGATACTTCAATAAGCTTCTTCTTTCTTCTCTGCCTAAGTAAGATGAATTCAAAAAACAGTGTGGAATAAAATTTACCACAGTTAGAGAATTTATCATTGTTGTAGGAGATTTAAAAGGCACAACATGGAAGAGGAAAAAAATTGCTGACTTTGAAGACAGTAGACTTGGGTTTGAGTCCTGGCTCTGCCAGTTACTAACAGTATCCTCTGTTATATAACATTCCTGGGTGTTAATTTCTTCATAGGAAAAATGTGTTTGGAAGACTGTTCCTTGCATAGTTTTTACAATTAGTGCAAATATCTAGTACACTATCTGAAACCTAGAAATTGCTCCAAAATTGTCACATTCACTATTGTTATTGATGCTGGAATAGCTAGCCTTCAAGATGGCTGCCAGTTTACTAATTATGTCCATGTAATCTCTTCCTCTTGAATGTAAGCTGAACAAAGTGACTCACAGCTATGTATAGATTATAGAGGTGACAGTAAACCACTTCCAAGATTAGGTTATAAGTGACTGCCGGTTTCATTTCAGGCAGTCTTTCTTTCTCTCATAAGTTTCTATGGGGAAAGCCAGATGACATGCAGTGAGGACATTTAACCAACATATGAAAAGAGCCTACGTGGAGAGGACCACATTTGTGGCCAACAGACAGCGAGATCCAAGGCTTGTGAACACTTACTAATTAGGCTTTGAAGCAGAGCCACCCCTAGTAAAATCTTTTGACGACTTCCGCCAACAGCTTGACTGAAACCTCATGAAAACTCTTGATCTCAAACAGCTTAATTAAGCTTCCCTCAAATTCCTGACTTAGAGAAATTTTGTGACAATATATGACTTGTTTTAAGCTGCTCATTTGTTATGTAGATTGGCTAACTTAAACAATGTTATCATTATTGAAGTTATTTACAAAACACAATTGAAAAATCATATTTTAAAGAATTTTTCCAAGGTTTTCCAGTTACTGAAACTCACTTTTATATATACACAAATCTTTAATTTTCTATTTTTTAATGAAGGAATATATGAGTAATTTTATGGCATGTTAAAAAGCCTCTATTTTGCCACAGCTAAAATAGTTTCTAGTAAATATCACTTTGCTGTTAGGATGACTAAAAAATAGAGCAGGACAAGGCTAGAGGGGAGAAATGAAAATAGTCAAAGTCGTATCAGAGGGAAATTTTATCTCTAAAGAAAACATATTTCTTGCAGCAATAAGTGACATGTAGTAAAAGAAATCATTCATATATAGTATAATTCTCCTTTCATTACATTGACTGTCAAAGGTTGTTTGATCATAATAAAACCTATATTAAAACTTTTTTTTAGAATTATGGGGTATATTTGAGGATTTGTCGCATAAGTACATTCCATGAAGGTGAGTTTTGCGCTTCTGATGAGCCCTCCCTCCGCCTGAAGTAGTGGACATAGTACCCAATGGGTGATTTTGTATTCCTTATTCTCCCTTCCCTCACATCCTCCTTCAGCAGTGCCCAGTATCTGTTGTTCCTGTCTTTGTGCTTCTGTGTGCTCAATGTTTAGTGCCCACTTATGAGTGAGAACATGTGGTATTCAGTTTTTTTATTTCTGTGATAATTCAGCAAGGACGATGGTCTCAAGCTGCATCTATGTTGCTGCAAGGACATGATTTTCTTCTTCTTTATGGCTGCATAGTGTCCATCAGTGTATAAGTACCACATTTTCTTTATCCAGTCCACTTTCAGTGGTCATCTGGGTTGGTACCATGTTCTTGCTATTGTGAATAGGGCTACAATAAACATACGTGTGCAGGGGTCTTTTTGGTAGAGCGATTGGTATAATTTTGAGTATGTTCCCCGAAGTGAGATTACTCAAACGTAGCTTTATTTCCAGTTCTTTGAGAAATCTCCAAACTGCTTTCCACAAAGGTTGAACTAGCTTACATCCCCATCAACAGTGTAGAAAATTCTCTTCTCTGCAGCATCCCCAACACCTGTTTTTGTTTGTTTGTTTTTTAGTTTTCAGTAATAGCCATCCTGTCCAGTATGAGGTGGCATCTCATTGTAGTTTTGACTTGTATTTCTCTGATGATTAGTAATGCAGAGCATTTTTTATATGTCTGTATGTCTTCCTTTTATAAGTGTCTGTTCACATGCTATGCCTACTTTTTAATGGGGTTATTTGTTGTTTTTTTCTGTCAATTTTTTTGAATTCCTTATAGAGCCTATTAGATCTTTGTGAGATGCATAGTTTGCAAATATTTTTTTCCACTCTGTGAATTGTCTCTTTAGTTTCTCTCTTTTTTTTTTTTTTTCTTGAGTTGGAGACTCACTCTGTCACCCAGGCTGGAATGTAGTGGCATGTTCATGGCCACCACAGCCTCGGCCTCTTTACTTTCTTGATGGTTTCTTTTGCTTTACAGAAGCTCATCAGTTTGAGCATCCTTAGATTTTATTTACATGATTTGTCTTTATTTATCATGCCTTAAATTATCTTGTATTAATAAGACTTTGATTTTTTTTAAGGAAGAAGACTTTCTAATCTAACCCCTCATGTTAGAGTAAGTCCCCCAAATATATACTATCAGGGTATCCAATACTTTTCCTTTGTAGTGGTTTTTATGATGACATACTTAAACTGTTTGGGCTGCTTCATGTTTGTCTCTTTCCCTATAATGTGAAGTGTGTGAAGACAGTGCCCAGTTCACAATTGTGTAATCACAAATTCTCACGCAATTGAGTGCATCATAGTTCTTTAATATATAGCTTTGGTTGAATGAGTGACTGAATGCACAAAGGAATAAATGTGTCTCTGCACTTAAAACTAAATACATATTTCAAAATAGTATGTTGCATACAATAAATATATACAATTTTTATTTGTCAATTAAATTTAATAAATTAATATGTAGAAACCATTTAGAGCTACATTTTAAAGGATTTTTAAAGTATATAGGGAAAAATGTAAGACTTGATTTTTGTAGACTTATACCCAAGTTTACAATTTTTACTCTCTTAAATTCATCTTGCATTTTGAAGTTGGACTGATCAACTTAAATACAGACATTATTAAGTCAAGTGCTCTTCTGATAACCTCAGATTATCTCCTTAGCTTCTTTGACACAGAAGCACAACTCCCTCAAAATGCACACACAAATCTAATAACTTTATTAGCCTATCTCATATGGCCTTCCTTGGATAGGCACTTATTTATACATCCAGCACCATCTAAAGAGTTTCCCTGAACCACAATTTTAGATGCTCTGGCATTTCAAAGTTTTTCTCTATTCAGTGTGCTACTTAGTGCCTCCTCTTCCCCTGCCTAGAAGCCCTTCATGTTTAAATCTTAACTTTTCGGCCGGGCTCGGTGGCTCAGCCTGTAATCCCGCACCTTTGGGAGACTGAGGTGAGTGGATTGCCTGAGCCCGCAGGTTCGAGACCCGCCTAGGCAACTTAGCGAGACCTCATCTCTACAATAAATCAAAAATTAGCCGGGCGTGGTAGCGCTCGCCTGTAGTTCCACTACTTGGAAGGCTGAGGTGGAAGGATCACCTGAGCCCAGCAGGTCGAGGCTGAGGTGACTGGGAGCGGCCACTGCACTCCAGTCTGGGTGACAGTGAGACTCCAACTTAAACAAAACAAAACAAAACAAAAAATATATTAACTTTTCAACTTTCAACTCTGGCATCATCTTCATGATGCCATCTCTAAATTCCCAAATAGCAAAAATGTCCCTTTTAAATGTTCCCATATCACTTGCTTACTTTTATTATAACACTTACAACTCATTATTACAGTGATCTGTTTGTATCTATTTAAGACTGCAAGTCCCTTAAGGATAGGATTCTGTCCTATTCATTTTTGCATTGACATTCTAAGTCAGTGTTTGGTATTGAATAAATAGCTCCATAAAGTAATTATAATAGATCATCAAATATTCATTTGACTTTTCTCTAAGAAGAAAGATTGTCTAGAATTACATGTGATAACTAAACCTCCTAGATGCTTCTATTTTTTTTTTCTTTTTATAATTTCCATACCTTTTAGGGGTACAAATAGTTTTTGTGGCTCTAGAGTACCCATCAGCCCCGCCCGTGCTTATTGTATCCAATAGGTATTTTTATGTCCCTCCACCCCTTGCCCTCCTCCCCTTTTTGAGACTCCAGTGTCCACAGTGCCATTCTTTATGTCTTTACATATCCTTAGTTTCACGCCCATTTATAGAGTGAGACTGTTCCTCATGATAGTGTTCTCCATCTCCATCTAAGTTGCTGCAAAAGACATTATTTTATTATTTTTGATAGCTGAATAGATTCCATAGTGTACGTATACCACATTTTCATTATCCACTGATCATTTGCTTCCATATCTTTGCAATTGTGAATTGTGCTGCGATGAACATGAGAGTGCTGGTGTCTTTTTCATATAATGATCTCTGTTCTTTTGGGTAGATACCTAGTAGTGGAATTGCTGGATCAAATGGTAGATCTACTGTTAGTTGTTTGAGAAATATCCATACTGCTTTCCATAGGGATTGTACTAATTTACACTCCCACCAACAGTGTGTAAGTGTTCCCTTTTCTCTACAACCACTCCAGCATCTATTTTTGTTTTGTTATTTTTGTTTGTTAGTTTTTAATAGTGGCTATTTTTACTGGTGTAGTATCAGGTGGTATCTCATTGTGGTTTTAATTTTCATTTCCTTGTTGGTGAATGATGTTGAGCATTTTCCCATATGTGTGTTGGCCATTTGTATATCTTCTTTTGAAAGATGTCTGTTCATGTCATTAGCCCACTTTTTGACGGGGTTATTTACTTTTTACTTCTGAATTGAGTTCTTTGTAGATTCTGGATATTAGTTATTTATATAGTTTGTAAATATCTTCTCTGTAGATTGCTTATTTGCTCATTGATTGTTGATTATTTCTTTTACTCTGCCGAAGCTTTTTGGTTTAATTAAGTCTCATTCGTTTATTTTTGTTTTGCTTTGGGGGTTTTATCCATAAATTCTTTGCCTAGTTTGATGTCCAGAAAGTTTGTCCTAGTTTTTAGAATTTTTTTCTAAGATTGTTATGGTTTCAAATCTGACATTTAAGTCTTTAATCCATCTTGAATTAATTTTTGTATATAGGGAGAGACAGGGATCAAGTTTCATTTTTCTGCATGTAGCTTTCCAATTTTCCCAGCACCATAGGGAGTCCTTTCCCCAGTGTATAATTTGTTTCTACTTTGTCAAGGATCAATTGGTTGTAGGTATTTGAGTTTATTTCTGGATCCTCTGTTCTGTTCCATTAGTCCACATATCTGCCCTTGTACCAGTATCATGCTGTTTTGGTTACTACAGCCTGGTAGTATAATTTGAAGTCAGGTAATGTGATGCCTTCACCTTTGTTCTTTTTGCTTAAGATTGTTTTGGCTGTTCTGGCTCTCTTTTTCCATATGAAATTTAGGATTTTTTTTCTAATTTTGTGAAAAATGACATTGGTAGTTTGATGGGAATTGTACTGAATCTGCAGATTACTTTGGATAATATGGTCATTTTAACAATGTTGATTCTTCTAGTTCATGAGCATGGGAGTTTTTCCATTTGTTTGTGTCCTCTCTAGTTTCTTTCATAAGAGTTTTGAGTTTCTTATACAAATCTTTCACCCCTTGGTTAAATATATTCCTAGGTATTTTAGCTTTTTGGTTGCTATTGTAAATGGAATTGAGTTCTTGATTTGATTTTCAGCTTGGTTGCTATTGGTGTATAGCAGTGCTACTGATTTGGGTGTGTTGATTTTGTATACTGAAACTTCACTGAATTCATTTATCAGGTCCAACAGTCTTTTGGAAGAGTCTTTAGGATTCTCTAGATATAGGATCATATCATCAGCATGCAGAAATAGCTTGATTTCTTCTTTTCCAATTTAGATACACTTTATTTCTTTTTCTTGCCTGATTTATCAGGCTAGGGCTTCCAATACTATGTTGAATAAGAATAATGAAAGTTGGCATCCTTACTTTGTTTGAGTTCTGAGGGGGATTGCATTCAACTTTTCTCCCTTCAGGATGACATTGGCTGTGGGTTTGTTGTATATGGCCTTTATTATTTTGAGGAGTGTTCCATCTATGCCTAGTTTGCTGAGGGTTTTTCTCATGAAGTGATAAAAGCTGGATTTTCTCAAGTGCTTTTTCTGTGTTTATTGAAATATTCATATGATTTTTGTTTTTAATTATGTTTCTGTAGTGGATCACATTTATTGACTTGTATATGTTGAACCACCTGTAATAAAATCCACTTGGTTGTGGTTTATTAATTTTTATGTGCTGTTGAATTTGGTATGCTAACATTTTGTTGAGGATTTTTGTATCTATATTCATAAGGGGTATTGTTATGTAGCTTTTGTTGTTGTTGTTGGATCTTTTCCTGGCTTTGTTATCAGAGTGATACTGGCCTCGTAGAATGAGTTAAGGAGAATTGCTTTCCCTTCAAGCTTGTGGAGTAGCTTCAGTAAAATTGGTATCAGCTCTTCTTTAAGAATTGTTAGAATTCAGCTGTGAGTCCATCAGGTCCTGACTCTTTTTTGATGGAAGACTTCTAATTACATTTTCAATGTCACTACTCATTATTGGTCTGTTCAGGGTTTCTATTTCTCCCTGATTCAAGGTTGGGGAGTTATATGTTTCCAATAATTTATCCATTTCCTCTAGATAGTCTAGTTTGTTTGCATAGAGTTGTTCATTATAGTCTCAGGATCTTTTGAATTTCTGTGTATCAATTGTAATGTCTCCATTTTTATTTGATTGCACTAATTTCAGTCTTCTTTCTTTGTTTCTTAATTAATCCAGCTAGCAGCTTATCAATTTTGTTTATCTTTTCAAAGAACCAGCTTTCTGTTTCATTGGTCCTTTGCATTTTTAATTTCAATTTCATTTATTTACACTCTGATCTTCATTATTTCTTTTATTCTGCTAGCTTTGAGTTTGGTTTTTCCATGTTTTTCTAGTTTCTTAAGGTATGACATTAGATTGTCAATAAGTGATCTTTCAGTCTTATTAATGTAAGCCTTAAGTGCTATACATTTTTCTCTAAGCATAGCTTTGCTGTGTCTCAGAGGAATTGGTAACTTGTTACATTGCTGTCATTCATATTAAGGAATTTTTTAAATTTCCATCTTGATTTCATTGTTGATCCAAGGATTATCCAGTTGTGGATTGTGTGGCTTCCATGTTTCTGTTTGGTTTTGTGGGTTGTTTTTGGAGTTAATTTCTAGTTTGATTCCACTGTGATCTGAGAAGTTGCTTGATATGATTTTGATTTTTTAAAATTTATTCAGACTTGATTTGTTGCCTATCATATGGTCTGTCTTGTAGAATGTTCCATGTGCTGATGAGAAAGATGTATATTCTATAGTTTGGGAATGGAATGTTCTGTAGATTCTTGTTCCATTTTTTCTAGAGTCGGTGTAACTCCAATGTTTCTTTGTTGACTTTCTCCCTTGATTAATCTGTCTATCGCTGTTAGTAGAGTGTTGAATTCTCCCACTACTATCATATTGCTAGCTATCTCTTTTCTTAGGTCTAGTTGAGTTTATTTTATAAAACTGGAGGATCTGATATTAGGTACATATATATTTAAAACTGTTAGGTCTTCTCACTGGATTGTTCCCTTTATCATTATATTATAGACATCATTGTCTTTTTCTACTGTTTTCTGTTTTATCTGATATGGGAACAGCTGCTCCTGCTCATTTTTGGTTTTCATTTACATGTAATATTCTTTTTTACTCCTCTACCTTGATTCGATAGGAATCTTTGTGAGTTAAGAGGGTCTCTTGAAGGCAGCAGATATTTGGATTGTATATTTTTATCCATTCTGCCAGTGCATATCTTTTTAGTAGAGCATTGAGACTATTTACATTCTGAGTTAATAACAATATGTAAGGTATTGTTCTATTCATCATATTGGTTATTATCTGGTTGTTTATTTATATATTTTCTCTATTGTGTTGGTGTACCATAAAGCCTGTGAACGTTATGATTTCCAACATTTTTCTACTGTTGTGTGTAGACCTTTTGTTTCAATATTTCGAATTCTTTTGAGTATTTCTTTTCTTTTTCTTTTTTTTTTAGTTGGAGTCTCACTCTGTCACCCAGACTGTAGTGCAGTGGCCACTCCCGGCCACTGCAACCTCAACCTGATGGGCTCTGGCGATCCTTCCACTTCAGCCTTCCAAGTAACTAGAACTACAGGCGCGCACTACCATGCCT
>CAUYQG010203390.1:0-17610 GCA_963574415.1 Tarsius wallacei | reverse complement strand
TTGGGAGGCCGAGGTGAGTGGATTGCCTGAGTCCATGGGTTCGAGACCCACTCGGACAACTTGGTGAGACCTCATCTCTACAATAAATCAAAAATTAGCCGGGCATGGTAGCACGCGCCTGTAGTTCCAGCTACTTGGAAGGCTGAGGCGGAAGGATCGCCAGAGCCCAGCAGGTCGAGGCTGCGGTGGCTGGGAGCATGCTACTGCACTCCAGTCTGGGCAATGGGCTGAGACTCCAACTCAAAACAAAACAAAAAAACAAAAAGCAAAACAAAACAAAACAAGAATCAATGATGTTTATAGCTAAGAGGAATGGACCATGGCAGCGTGATCATGTTGAAAGATTTTGAAAAACTAACTCAGTGATAGCATATTCAATTCTAGTACGGCAAAAACATTTTAGCATTAGTTTTATTTTAATTGAGGAATATTATTTAATTCAGAATACAAAAATATATAGCTAAAAAGTCTATTTTTTAAATTTTAGCAAAAAAAAAAGAGATAGCAAAACAGATAAATATACAGAACACCTATCATTTTTTCCACAGTGGATTTCATTCTGTAGTGGGATATTCTGATAATAAAGTAAATGATGATGTTTTCATTTCTTTTAGTTATACTTTTCTACCATATTTAAATAGCAGAAAGGACTTTCTCTATGCCTCAGGGTAAGGTTGATTCAGAGAGAACAAAGAATCACATTTTCGGCCTTTGAGCAATTAATTTGACCTTTGTAAGTCAACAGTGCAGACAATAGTTTTTAAAACCATGGTTTTGAATTGCAAGTACCAGCTGCTGGATAGGAAAAACATTCCAAAAGCTTGGATTTAAACACCAAGAGCCAAAATCTAGAGGACTTGGAGGAAAGGGTTTAAGGTCACAGAGAAGAAGGCAGAAAAAATAAGTGATATCATATGAATTTTTCTACAACACAGCACATAAGAGGATGGAGAGATAGAGAACGTATCAAAAAAGTGTACATAGCAGAGGTCTGAAACCACTCTGGGACCGAAACTGGGAGCTGGGTGATAGACACTACCCCAAACATTTAGTAACTCTTGCCCTGAAGACTCACTCCATAACTACTCTGGAACTTGAAAAGAAAATAATCTTGCTGGTTATTCTTTATCAAACCAGACAACTGCAGTAGGTAGAAATGTCAGCCAGGTCGAGGTCATGATGAGGCAGGTTAGACATAGATAAATTTTAGTGCAGGTTAGACATAGATAAGTTTCTTATAGGCAGTTTAAAGTAAAATAGGGTAAGCATTCAGACATCTTTCTTATTGGTAAATGACCTTCACCCAACCAACCAGGCACACCAGACTCTACCACCTTGTGGGTTGGAATGTGGATCTACCAGTGCAGTAGATCACAAAAAACAATAGGGAATTACCCAAAACATAGACATGATATGTTCTGAGAAAAGCCCAGATCTAAATAGGCAATAACATTAATTATTGTGACTGTAGACTGTTGAGGGATAGGAATCAAAACCTGTGACCAGACAGCTATAGCCCATCATCTTAGCTCATCATGAGGTGGAGACTCATGACCAGATACCTGCAGCCCACCACTCTTAACTCATGGTTTGCTTAATCGTGGTTGTAAAAGTATATAAGGTTTCTTGTCAAAGGCAAGCAAGGCACACATGTTGGGCATGTCTCTTTCTTTCTAATAAACTGTCTTAAACTACACTTGGGACTCACTCTGAAATGCTTTACTCTGGTGAGGTCAACGAACTCACAGAACAACACACCACACTCTACCAGCAATGAGAGGGTCTGAGATGGGCCCCCACTCTACCCAAGTTTTTTCAGCTCTCATGAGGCATGGAGGAAGTAGGAAGTTTTCAACATTATGACTTATGAGCCAAAGGGAGTTAAGAATTGACAATCAGAGAACCTGAAGGATCATTCAAGCTTGATGTGAAGGGATTCCACAGTTGGAACAAAGTTGCAGAATGTGCAGTCCCAGCTTGGGACCAGATAAAAGATGCTGCTAAATCCTTAAGGACCGCAGGGTCAGCATCTGGAAGGGACTTTATAGATTATTTGGTCCAGACTCCTATTTAACAACTGATGGAATTTACTTAAAGGCACAGAGCAAACTAGTAGTTCTTTGTTAAGGAATTACCTTCATGTTCTCCTCTTTTATCTTCAGTTTTTTTCCTCTTATTTTCTCACCCATTTAATAATTGTTTAAGGAGATGAAAGGTGAAGAGTAGTAGTGTTTAGAATTTTAAAGGATTGGGAATGCAAGATCAGTGAATGAAGGTTGAGGGTAGAGCTGGTAAAGCAACCCCTTTGCATAAATATACCTGCTACTACAAACTCTTCCTTACCCTGTGCTTTCAAAAAGTTTGCTAGATGCTTCCATTGTAAGGGAATTAATGCAAACATGTCCTGCTGATTATTTTATTTTTTATTTTTGGTAGAGATGAGGTCTTACTATGCTGATCATGTTGGTCTTGAACTCCTGGGCTCAAACAGTTCTCCCGCCTTAGCCTCTTAAATTGCTGGGATTACAGGCGTGAAATACTTTATCATGGCATAAATACTACTATCTCCAACCTCCAAGCTATTTCATTGCAAAGCAGACTTTCATATTTTCAAGATCTATTTTGTATATATTCTAATACTCTGTGCCAATGTGCACGATACCCAAAATGTAACAAAATATCAATCTTGTACGAAACAATAAATAGACCTTTCAAATTCACACATCATTAGTATTTTCTAGTCTGTCATTCAAAATACATTTTTGTTGTTTTCAATCAGCTTACTGAAAAAGCATGGGTGGACAATTGGAAGTATTCAAAATTAATGATTCATTGGAATGTGTCTGCAGAGAAATTATGTCTTTAAAATGTTGAATAGTTTCCACAACTGCCCATTCTTTAAAACTGTTAGACACCAAGGTACATTGACAAATGAGTCTGATAGTTTCTCTGCAATGACCATGACAGCAGAATTGGTAATGCACTCTATTATTTTGTTAGACATGTACTTCTAGTGACATTATAGTACCCATAAAATGGTCTGGTAACTTACAATTGGGATAAAAACTATAGTAATATATTACAGACTTAGTAGAAATGGTTTCTTGGAACTCACTTTCTCATTATTATAGGATCTCATTATATCATCCTTTCTCTTTCTTCTGTCTAATCATCTAATTGTATTCTTCTTTTGATCCTTAAATGGGTTCTCACACCTAGTTTTTGGTTAAAGACTCAGGCACAACTCTTTTATATGGTCAATCACTCCTTGGCTTGGAGCAACAAATGTGTAGACAGGCCAAGGGTGAGACACATTGAGGTACAACCTGAGTGAGTCACATTACCCCAAGGGTATCATTGTATTGTGCACCTCTAGCTCCAACCAAGGTGGCTTTTGAAGCACCTTATTTATGTCCTTCTTTCCCTTTGTCCAAAAGGCTAAGCTGTCAACATTCTTCCCTTGTAAAGGATTTAAATTTGCCCAACATTCAAAAACACACGTGCTCACAAGTGGGAGGAATCTGAAACATGAAAAGCATGTGCCAGTGTCTTAGCGTTTGCTCCTCCTTTTGAGTAATGCATTAGGATTCTTTGATGACTCCTAAAGCTTAAATAATTAATGAAAACATGGATATGATCAAAGACTTTGAAAGTAATTGGCCAATCTGCTCCTTTTATCCTCTGCAGACAGAATTATTTACAGAACTTCAAAACTTATTTAAGGGACGCTTTCTGAAAATTCAGAAGAAAGTATTTTCCCTAGTTTTTCTTTTCTTCACATATGGTGATTCTCCTTTCTTCTTTTTCCTTTTTCCCTCCTCCTCTTTAATTTTCTTTTTCTTAATGGTTCTATTTCATCAGTTAAAATTAAGTACGGACTGTAGATGATGAAATGAAATGTTCAACTTTGCTCAAAAATTTAAGGAAGCCATATCTCAGTGAGAGGGGTAGAGGAAGGAATTTTCAAATTTTATTTATAATGGTGTACCAATAGTTTTTAATGGGAACATAGACCTCTCCATAGCATTTCTCTACAAACAAATGGATACATTAAAATACAGAGACCATAAAACATTTAACAGACTTCCAAACACTGCCAGCAGTATTCTCCTCTTCAAGAAAAAAAACCTAAGAAGCTGTTAAGGTAGAATAGGACAAGAAGGATCATAATTTCTATCTTTCAACATCAGCCACTCTTTAAAATTTCTCAGCTGCGGCCCCCAGAATTGAAATGTGACTTGAGGCCACAACCTAGTGAACAAGATATGATATTATCTAAACTCTAGACCATAAATAAATAAATAAACAAATAAATGCTTATATCCATGTCTACTGACATTAGTAAAATGTTCAATACTTTTAGCTGTCCTGAATCTTGCTGTGACTACCGAAGATAAATACTTAGAGCTGCTCACTTGAATACTAAGGACTGTCTACAATAGAAACGAGCCAGTTGCATGAATGTTGAGAGTGTTTTTTCTAACCCGTTTACTATCATGAATTGTGGCTATGGATTGACTTTTGTACCATACTCCCCCCCAAATTCATATGTTGAAATCCTAACCCTCAGGACCTTAGAATGTAAACTTATTTGGAATAGGGTCATTGCAGATTGAATTAGTTAAAATGAGGTCATACTGTAGTAGGGTGGGCTGCAAATTCAATATGACTGGTGTCTTTTGTAAAAAGAAGAAATCTGAGCATAGACATACACACAGAAAACAGGAAGAGTGCCTTGTACAATAAAGGCAGAGATTTGTTGTTCCTTGGCTGCTGCCAGCAAACTACCAGAAGCTGGGAGACAGGCCTGGCACATCTCCTTCACAGCCTTCAAACACAACCAACCAGCTGTTACCTTGATCTCAGAATTTTAGACACCAGAACTGTGAGACAATAAATTTCTATTGTTTGAGTCATTCAGTGTGTGGTACAGTAGTCACCCCTTGTTCATGGGGAATACATTTCAAGACCCCCAGTAGATGCCTGAAACTGTGAGTAGTATGAAACCCAATTGCTGTCAGTTAAAACATGTTTCTATTCATGTCTTCCACTCACAAATTTAATGTCTTTTCCATCTTAACTGTACTTATCACGAACTGTGGCTGCAACTTTTGCAATCTGAAGCTCAATAGCAAAATGAGACAAATTTCTTTTTCATTCTTCACAATTTCACAGCTAGAAGGTTTGTTTTTACTATAGATTTTAGCAACCTCAGCATAAGAATTTTTTTTCTTCATTAGGTAGAGAACTTTTACCTTTTCATTTAAAGGTAGTACTTTATGGCTTCCCTTTGGAATGTCTGAAGGGACAATTTCACTACTCCTGTACTTTGGGGCCATTATTAAGTAAAATAAGGGTGACTTGAACACAAGCAAAGTGATATTACAACAGTTGATCTGATAACTAACGGAGAGAGCTACTAAGTGACTCAAGGGTGGGGAGTGTCTACAGTGTGGATATGCCAAAAGAAGGATTTGGGTACCAATTGGGACAGGGTAGAATGGCATGAGATTTCTTTTCTTTTCTTTTCTTTTGAGTTGGAGTCTCACTCTTGTTGCCCAGGCTGGAGTGCAGCAGCATGCTCTTGGTCACTGCAGCCTCCACTTGCTGGACTTAGGCGATCCTTCCGCCTTAGCCTTCCAAGTAGCTGGAACTACAGATGCACGCCACCACGCCCGGCTAATTTTTGATTTATTGTAGAGACGAGGTCTCGCCAAGTTGCCTGGGCTGGTCTCGAACCCACGGGCTTGGGCAATTCTCTCACCTCGGCCTCCCAAAGTGCTGGGATTACAGGCTGAGCCACCATGCCCAGCCAGCATGAAATTTCATCATTTCATACTTAGAATGACATGCAATTGAATACTTAGGAATTGTTGATTTCTGAAATTTTCTACTTAATTATTTTTTGACCACAGTTGACCACAGGTAACTGAAACCACAGATAGCAAAATTGAGAATAAGGAGTGCTACCATCCTTTGTTATGGCAGCCTTAGTGAGCTAATACTAGGAAGATATAGAAAATCTGATTTGATATTTTCAGTTCATAGCATGTATATTTATTTGTTATTATGAGGGGACAACATCTTCAATCACCCAGTAATTATACCTAAATTGGCAATTCAAAATTTTTAGAATTGCTTTAGAATCACATTTTTGAACTCTCTTTGGGGAGCAAACTATACTTTGAATAATTTACATTTTAACATCTGGGTCAAAATCACATCAAATTTTAGGAGTGTATGAAATGGTGATAATGAGAAGCTAGAATATGGCTTCAATAGCTTATTAAAATACTGTTGATAACTATTTCACCTTGTGATGCACCTTTTGTATCAGAGATAACTACACGAATAGAACCAGATGGTATAGGGACTGAATCTCAGACAGAATTTAAGATAGGAATCTTGGTGTTCTTATTTAAGGAAAAAAAGACATGATTACCTGTCAAAAATTAGATTTATGTGGAATGAGCCCATGTAAGTGATAGGTCCTGAGACTTGGTCTTGATTAACTTCACCTTAAATCTACCTCTGGAAATAAGACAACAGCAATATATCCCAGAGACTGTATAACCAGTTTCACAGGGATGAAGTGATGCTTATATCAACACAATTTTGCTACACTATATTTGTGAATGAAATAGAAGATGAAACACAAGGGAAAGGACAGACAACAATGCCAAAATATATATTGCAAACATTTCTAGATGGATCAAACCAACCTAACCTCATATTAGCATTTCTCTACAAGCAAATGGGTAAGACTGTGTCAACCAGATGTCAAATCAATTCGCTGGACAGTCTGGAAATTTAATGCTAACAGTAAGTCAAAATAGCTATTTAAATTGTAAATCAATTAACTGATTAGGAATTTGCCAGATTACGATGGGGTATTCCATAGACAGAGCTTTATCTACTGATATCTCCACCCCCACTACATTTCCTCTTTCTCTGTATTTTGTCAATACCAAGCTGCTTAGAGTTCAACGGCCTGTGCTATTTCATATAATTATTCCTCTGTCATTCTGGTTTCTCTGGTTGAGTATTATCTTCCTTGTTTTCCCAGTAAATGTCCATTTACTTTTCTGTGTCCCATATGGTTCAGGTCTAGAGCATACAGTAATGGGTTCAGCATGTATTACTATGCATTTCTCTGCATTACTCTAGGATATATTCTTGTAGCACAAGTGGGATACATCATCTAGAAGAGCCACAGTTTTTAAATGTCTTTACCTTTCTCTCTTACTTCTCTTTCTCACATTTACCAGCAAACTCTGTTCATCTTCCTTCCAAATTAGCCCCCAATTCTTCTCCTAGCCTGGTTCACTCTTGGAGACCCCCCTTTTACCTCTCTTGATTTTCATAATCAAAGAACTGATTAGCCAAAGATAGAACTTTCCTAGGAGCACAGTGGTGGGAAAGAAACTAAGAAAACCACCTTTAGCTCCAGATGGCAGAGCAAGAATGGGACACCATAAGCTGATAATGTGTTCCTTCTTTGTGCAAAACTCAGATACTCCAGAAAAACCTCCCAAATAACACACTGCCACCTCTCTCATTAACTGACTATATGTTTTACATATTTATATTATTGTACTTATGATAATACACTGATTTTTTTTTTTAAATTTAGGGTCTCACTTTGTCACCAAGATTAGAATGCAGTGGCGTGATCACAGCTCACCACAGTCTCAACCTACTAATTTGGGTGATCCTTCTGCCTTAGCTTCCCAAGTAACTACAGGCATGCAACAACACACCCAGCTAATTTATTATTATTTTTATTTTTTGGTAGAGTTGAGGTTCTTGTGTTGCCTGGGCTTGTTTTGAATTCCTGGGCTCAAGTGATTCTCTCACTTTGGTCTCTCAAAGTGCTAGAATTACAGGCATGAACCACTGCACCCAGGCTGAAATTGCTCTCTAAGCCTGTTTCTGCTAGGATGTGAGCTTCTTGAAATCAGGGACCGTATGTTCTCAGGGCCTTACACAGTGATGGGCACACTATACATTCTTAGGTAATGTTTATTAGAAAGTGAGAGATCTTCATAGGTTGTTTATAATGAGTCTATTTTTTCAGGTCAGGTTTCTTTAGAATCTGTATAAAAACTGGAAAATTGGCATGCTTACTTTCAGAAAGATTTGCATGTAGCAATTGCTCAATAAATATTTATTGACTGAGAAATGAATTCACAAGATTTGAAATCATAAATCATTAACCTCTGCAAATAGACTTTAAGGTCTTATGTAGAACTCATTATTGCAGATTTCTGAATACAAAATGTGCCCCATACAGATTTCTTAATTAATTAGCCAATTTCAGGCTAAATTTACTTTTGGTAGTTTTTAATGTTCCACATGGAAAATGACTTAACATCCTTTCACTTTTTCACAAAAGATTGGAAGGATGTTTAAACCTCTCCCACATGAATATGACAATTTTCCATAAAGAATTCCAAACAGCCGGGCTTGGTGGCTCAGCCTGTAATCCCATGCCTTGGGAGGCTGAGGTGAGTGGACTGCCTGAGCCCGCGGGTTCGAGACCCACCTGGGCAACTCGGCGAGACCTCATCTCTACAATAAATCAAAAAATCAGCCGGGCGTGGTAGCGCATGCCTGTGATTCTGGCTACTTGGAAGGCTGAGGCGGAAGAATCTCCGGAGCCCAGCTGGTCGAGGCTGCAGTGGCTGGGAGCGGCCACTGCACTCCAGTCTGGGTGACAGAGTGAGACTCCAACTCAAAAACAAAAACAAAAACAAAAACAAAAAAACCAGAATTCCAAACAAATGGAAATACTGATATCACTGCAGGTGGTTGCCATTTTTCACCATGTTTCACTTAACATTTGACAGCTCTGCTCCTTAGATACTGTCAAATAAAGACTATACTCCAGTTACAAAATTGAGGAATGAGGAAGAGTACAGCAATCATAGGAAAGAACGAGGCAAAGGCTCTAAAACAGGAGTTCAGAATGTTCAGAGAAGAGAAAGAATACCTGAATGTTTTACAGATAATAGTGACAATTTTGTGGATAAGGATGAATTTGGGTACAATCTTTTAGACTATAATTAGAGATTTGAACTTTATTCTGATGTTTAATGGGGAATCACTGAAAGTACAGCAGTGTAAGCATCACCAAGATGTATCCACTAGACTCAAGGGGTAGAATCTATAGTAAGATTAGAGTTTAAGAGAACCATTGGATTAGATCCATGAATTGGGAGGGTGCTGGTAGAATGCTGAGATAGTTTGAGAAGGTCTGCTATATATCACAAAGTACAATCTTTGGCTAGAGATTTATGCCATTCTTGTTAACAGCCCCACTTCCAGTTTTATTTCATACCTTCCCAAACACACACGTGGATACAGCAGGACTGAGCAGCTGAAAAATTTGAATTCCAACTTTAAGTCCCATAAAGCATATTATTGGCATCAACATATAAAGATTGTCTAATTTTGTATATCCCTGTAAAACCTACAGCCAGATGTGCAGGAATAGTCAAGCCAAGCATGTACTAATTATATTTAGAATCAACACACTGAAATTAACTAGTTGGTATATAACCATTCATGGCAAGAAAGTGAACTGCAAAACCATTAGAGGAACCAGTCACAGAATGGAAATTCTTTATTATAGAGTATAAGAAACCTGAGCATTCATGGCCTGCTAGCACTTTCTCTTACTGCACTGATTCATACAAGCCCTCTGCTCTCCTACCCAAAGGCTCTGAGCCTTTCCCTGACAGCCCGTGAATTGGATACTATTCACAGGCTTGGCCTAGGTAGCAATCATGAAAGAAAGGTCATCCATGGTTTTATGGTGACTAATGGACCATGTAAGGCATCCACTAAGACTTTAGAGTACTTCTGTATCAAAGGAATATATGCGTTGTGTATGTATTAATATAAAAGTGAATTTTAGATATATTAAATAATATCATATTGGGAGGTATTATTGAATGTAATGTTGAATAATCTTATAAGTAATTTGTAAAGGCTGACTCTGGTTAGTTTCTATGTGTCATCTTGAAGCTGGTTCACTATAGGTGATAGACACCCTGTAGCTTTGATAGTAACCTACTCAGACTCTGTATCAGCTGGGTTTCCCCAAAGCTCGTTAGTTTCTGACAGAGGCTGCCAAAATCTCAGTTTCTACATCTGCTCTCCTAAATCTTCAACTCCAAAACCTATCTTTCATTTTCAATGGGAGTAATTATTAGAAGATGGGGTTTGGTATATAGTTTGTTTTTTTTTCCCCTTTTCAACTAACATTGAAAGGAGAAAATAATTCCTTCTATGAAAAGATAGTTTGTGCATAGGAAAATGTCTTCCTATTAAGTCTTAGTTCTATTTATGCGGCATAAATAAATCAAATATTGATATTTATTTTCAAATACACATACTTTTAATATGTGCTAATTAATTTTCAGGTCCTGTTTAGAAATAAGAGTTCCCACAGGCCTTTTCAGGAAAGAAACCGAAAGAAGAAAGGGTCTCCTCATTTTGTTTATCTGGCGTTCTGCCTATCTATTTTTAGCAGATTCTTCTTCACTTTCCCCATTGGATGGGATCAAGGAGCTGAAACTACATTATAATGAATCTCTTCAATCAGTCCGCCCTCTTTCCTGCCTGTATAGAGCATAACAAAATATCAAGCTGCCAAAAGTCACAAAACCTATTTTCTATGTAGAATAATAAATCCTTAGGGCAGAGGCTCTGAATGCCCCCACTACAACAGCTATACAAAATTGATGAAGGTATGTGGAAAAGCAAGTACATATTTTATTTTTCACTTTATATTCCTCAGTGTTTTTCAAAGTTATTTAAATAGAAATAAGCTCCCAGATCCGGGCTTGCTACACTTCACAAAGTAAAACTAAAAGACTGGCGAACATAATCTTAAACAATATTGAGAAGTCTTTAATATGGATTGAATGGATCATGATACTGTGCAGTGGACTGTGGAGGTGTGGCAATCTCAAGTTATAAAGCTGAGTTCCAGTCCCTCCTTCAGTTTCAGAACAGCTTTTTATTACCAAATGCAATTTTGACATCACCATATTTTAAAAGGAAAACAAAACATTTACTATCTGTTATGATTCTTAAAATGATCTCACAGTACACCATAAGTTTATTATTTAAAATCCAAATAGTTAAAACATTCCAATGAATTGCATTGGATTACAAATATATCTACAAATTATTATTTAGAACTTAAGTTAAAATGCTGAGATTAAAATCTATTTCTTAAAGACAGCATATAAAGATTACTACTTTTTAAAAAACTTTTACTTGTTAAAACTCAGAAAAATGACAACAAATTATTGTGTTTTCTGAAATAATATGACAATAGAAAATGTTTAATTAGGAATCACTGTTGAGGATGATTATACTAGTGAACTTAATAGATCTTCTTTGTATTATTAAATTAATGTCATAAAATACACTCCCATTGAGATATAGCAAGAATCAGGTACAGACATGGGGTTTGTAGTTGGTGAGATGCACTGCCGAGCCCTTGGTCCTACAACTCATGAATATACAAAAGGATTATATAACAGGAAAGACACTGTGATGAGCATTTATTTTTGAAAGTGGACAAAATGAATGTTCAGAAAAAAATAACAATGCTATTCTTGAGAGTCAATATTGTGGAAAATGCAGCCTTTTGTTGCAAATCTCTAAAAAATAATTTTATGCAATTTGCCATTAATAAGCAAAGTAAATGAAGAATATTTGACAATTTGCACAGGTTTAAGATATAAAAGACTTGTTTCTAATGTTAACAATAGCTTTTCCTGCCTGTTAATATTTTTTTTAATGATCATATACCTGAATTAAATAATGGGTTATATCTAAAAATATGAGTGATGATTAGAAACTGTTTTCTAGTGCAGTTTCATATTTTTAGGATGACAATTATCTTTCAATAGTATGTTATCAAAGTCTTTTTTTTTTTCCTGAGTTGGAGTCTCACTTTGTCACCCAGGCTGGAGTGCAGGGCATGCTCATGGCTACTGCAGCCTTGACCTGCTAGGCTCAGGTGATCCTTCCTCCTCAGTCATCCAAACAGCTGGGACTACAGGCACATGCTACCATGCCCAGCTAATGTTTTTATTTATTGTAGAGATGAGGTCTAACCATGTTGCCCAGGCTAGTCTTGAACCCCTGGGCTCAGTCAATCCTCTACCCTTCAGCCTCCTATGGTGCTGGAATTACAGGCATGAATCACTGAGCCTGGCAAGCTCTTTGTATTCAGTCTTTTAACTCCATATAGTATATATATTTTCTCTTTATCTTTTTTCTTTTCTTTTTTCTTTTTCTACATAGTACTATTTTTAACTTTCATTTGACAATGGTATTTATTAGATTATATTTTCTGTACTGTTACTAGTGATTTAAGATGTATTTTATTAAAATTAGGTATCATGGACACACTTGTTCACATGTAGAACTTAAATGTAACCATGTGCTATTGACCATTGTGTACAGACTTAGTATAAAGGAAGAAAATCATTTTAATTCTCAGCTGGAAATCTAAAAATTCCATAGCTCAAATTTTCTCTCTTGAAGTTATTATTTATTAAATAAATACATACTAAGTATGTCAGGAACTATTCTAAATGTTTTACAAGCATTAATTTATTTAATCCTCCTAATAATCTCATAAAGTAATGTTTTCCCCAATTCACAGATAAGAAATTGGAGTGCAGAGAAGTAAGATTCCCAAAGTTACTTAGTTAACAAGCAGTGGGGTAGGGTTTTTACAGATCCATAGGCTGACTCAAGAGCCCATAATTTTAACCACTACACCATGCTGTTTCTCAGAATACCAGAGCGGCTCATCTTATATATTTAGCGTCTATAATTTTCTTAGCTGTAGAATCAATGTTTGAGACTATTTCAGAAATGGCAGCGCCACAAAAGACTTTATTGCGTCTTCTCAAATCATTATTTCTCTCATTCTTCCAAATAGGTAGTCATTATGCTGACTGCTAACTCTGGAGATTAGTTTAATTATTTTTAAACCTTATCTACCCATAATCTATTTGTATCTGTTGTGGTAGCATTCTCTTCATTTCATTTCTAATCAAATGCATTAATACAACTATCCCAATGTATAAATACATATTTATTTTTTTATTTTTTATTTTTTTGAGTTGGAGTCTCACTCAGTTGCCCAGACTGGAGTGCAGTGGCCACTCCCGGCCACCGCAGCCTCGACCTGCTGGGCTCCGGTGATCCTTCAGCCTCAGCCTTCCAAGTAGCTGGAACTACAGGCGCGCGCTACCATGCCCGGCTAATTTTTTTGATTTATTGTAGAGATGAGGTCTCGCCAAGTTGCCCAGGCGGGTCTCGAACCCACGGGCTCAGGCAATTCACTCACCTCGGCCTCCCAAAGCACGGGATTACAGGCTGAGCCATCGAGCCCGGCATAAATATATATTTAAAACATCCATGCTATTGTTGGATTGGTTCCCAATATTTCAGTTTGTTCCAAATATTTTAGATCTAACAAAAAATATTGATAAGAACTTTACCAGATTCCTGAGACTACTATAAGAACGTACCAAGAACTGGATGGTTTAAAGAGACATTTGTTATCACACAGTTCTAGAGGCTAGAAATCTGAAATTAAGGTATCGGCAGCCATCCATCCTTTGAACCCTATAAGGGACCTCTTCTTAGCCTCTTCCTTTCTTGGCTTTTAGGTGCATCACTCCAGTCACACAGTTGTCTTCTACCTGGGTGTTTTCATGTTATCTTCTCATTGTGTGTCTCGGTATGCCTAAATTTCTTCTTTTTATAAGGACACAAATCTTATTGTTTTGGAGCCAACATAATAACCTCATTTTAATTTGATTGCTTGTGTAAAGAACCTATTTTCAAATAAGGTCACATTCTGAGATAGTAGTGGTAAGAAGTTCAGCATTTCTTTTTTTATGAGATAATTCAACTCACAACATGACAGAAAATTCTTATACATGTCTTTTGGTATATAAATAATATATGTATAAAATATATAATATACGTATATTGTGTATATATATCATATATATTGTGGTCATCTCAGAAAATCAACCACAATATTATAAGAAATACAATTGATTTTTTAAAATGTTGATATTAGGTCCAGAGATTTACAATGTATACTTTCTTATTTTAAATTTTAAGTTTTAGATTTAGGGGTTTTACATGCATATTTGTTACATGGGCATATTGCTTAGTGATGGAGATTGGGTCTCAGGTGGCCCATTCCCCAGAGAGTGAACATTGTGTCTGGTAGGTAGCTTCTGAACCTTAATTCCCTTCTTATTGGTGTCTCCAGTGTCTATTATTTCCATATTTGTGACCGATTAGCTCACACATATGGGTGAGAACATGCAGTGTTTGGTTTTCTGTTACTGAGTCAGTCATATACAATTATTAATCTCATAGTTTTCTGTAGATTCTTTTGACTTGTCTTTCTCTACAACTATTTTATCTTTTTTGTAATCCCTTGACATTTTGTTTCTTTTTATTTTATTCACTGAGTAACTCTCCCAGTATAATACTCGATAAAAAGTGGCTATAATGATGTCTTTGCCTTATCCCTAATCTTATGGAATAAGTTTTAAATATTTTATAATTAAGTATGATGTTACACACAAATTGTGAGATTGAGAAAACTTATCCCTATTACTAGTTTAAGAGGTTTTTTTAATCCTGAAAAGTGTCAAATTTGACAAATTTATTTTTGTATTTATTTATATGAATGTTCATCTCTTCTTTTAATTTGTATAAGTGGTAAGTTCTATTGATTTCTTAATGTTACACATTGAAATAAACCCAACTTTGTCATTATGTACTATTCTTTTTGCATATTGTTGAATTTGATTTGCTAATATTTAGATAAAATTTTTTACTTTTATGTTATGAAAAACAGTGGTCTGCAATTATCTTCTCTTGTAATGTCCTTGTTAAATATTGATTAGATTTAATTAGAAAACCATTTTATAATTTACTCTCAGAAGTAATTTATACTGAAAAATTGTTTGTCATAGACCTGAAGTCATAAGATCCTTTTCTGTAACCTTACCTTCTTTGGATAGTGCAATGAGTAGTCTCTAGAATTTTTCCAAAATTGGCATCACTCCAAAAAAATATGCTCTTCACAATTTCCTGGCCCTTGGATTCTCCCACTGAACAATAAACGTCATTACTACCTGCCCCTGTCTATTCCCTTACTATATTTCATCCCCTTACTATATTTCATTCTCCAAGCACTTATTACCAACTAACATATTATGTATTTGTTTGTTTGTTTACAGTCTACTTTGCTCTACTAGCATATAAGCTCCATGAAGTATAGTCTTTGGATTATTCCAATGCCTTAAACAGTATCTGACATATACTAGACATTTATTATATATTTTTTGCATGAATGAATAAATAAATAAACACATTAATCTCACACTATGTACTGTAGGTTGTATCTATATTTGTATATTGTATCAAGATCATAAAATGTGTGTTGAATTAATTTGCTTACTTGATTGATTTTTTCCAGTAGTAGAAATCAAATATTTTTGACAAACAAAATGCAAATACTACACAAAATAGCATTTTGATTTAAAGGCCAATTTATTAATCTCCTCATTTTTTTTACCATGAAACGGACTTCCGCTCCCATACTCTACAAGGAACACAACCCTGCCAGTCATATGTCATCATGTCAGAACTCTGGCCGACAGGACAAGACAAACAATCACCAGCTAACAATTTATAATATAAGGATTATAAACACAGAGGAATAATAATTCAGAGAAATAGGACAGTCTTTTGAGAATCTTGATGTGATATTGTTGTATTTTAGTGTTTGCTCTGCTATTATTATAACTCAACATGGTTGCTGAGAACTACTTATGAAGTATCAAAAATACTCCCTGGGGGAGGCCAAACGTTAAGAAATAAGCCAAACACATACTTGGGATTCTGTAATTTTTCTGCTACTTTTTCTCAGGAGAATAAAGAAGAGTTACAATTTAACATAGATGAAAATGCCTGGTATTAATAAGGCCCTGAGTGTGTGGGTCAGCTTGGCTCTTTTCCTTGCTAAGCATGCATCCCTTCAACTCCAGAATGTGAATGTTTCCTCTCCATACTGGTGATTAGACTGACTAAAGAAAACTGGAGATGAATTTGCATCCAAAGGCCTACTGCTACAGCACAGTGGTATCATTTTTTTTTTTTTTTAAATAAAGGAACATGGGCAATCCCCTAGGGTCTCCTCCCACTGTGGGAGCTTTTCTGTCCTTTCAATAAATTCTGCTTTCTCAAAAAGAAAAATTTAAAAAAGAACATAATAGTTAATAACTGCACAAATAAGATACACAACTTACTAGGAACAATTTAATAGCTTTTTTATTTGCAAAACCATCTTGCTTAAAGTATTCATAAATGATATGCAAATTTCTTAATATATGCTGGATATCTCCATATTTGATTATCAAATTTATTGTTTCCTTTTTTGTTACCTTAGAATCTTATTTCTTTTCTTGGAAAACAAAAACAAAACTGGTTCCCTGGACACATTAATAAAGCTGGCCCATTATTAACATTTCCTTATGAAGTCATTGAAATACTTCAGTCTGACTATAAGAGGTGGAGTTGCATTTATAGGAGAATGAGCCTTCTGTAGATGGCACATGGAGGTCTGATTGGAAGCACTGTGTTTTCTTGCCTTGAAGCAAAACTTGTGACTGACTTAGAAGCAGCAGATGATTTCTGCAGGCAATGTCTTTGAGCTTTCTTTCACAAAGGTCATTGTGAGAAAGGCCCTTTTAGATAGAAAAAAATAACCTTATTGAAAAAAGGGGAGAAAAAATCAGTCACATATTTCTTAAATTGCCCACTTTTTGTTCAGGTGTATGAAGTTATATTCTATCACTTGGAGCTATTGTGTTTTACAGTTTAATCTCAATTACTGGACAGTGTTTTGATACTTAAAAATAATGTATGTTTGCTTCGTGGAGTTCTTTTTGAAATACATTTGCATATCTGCTACAGGTCTGAATGTGTCCCTTCAAAATTCACATGTTGACACTTAATCATCAATGTGATGGCATTTAGAGATAGGGTCTGTAGTAGGTTATTAAGTCATGAGGGTGGAGTCCTCATGCATGGGATCAATGGCTTTATAAAAAAGGTGTGAGAATGCTTTGCCCCTTCTTCCCCTTCTATCATGGGAAGATGCACGAACAGAGCCCATCTTGGGAGAAGAAAGAGAGCCCTTACCAGATATTGAATCTGAGGGTATCTTGATCTAGGACTTCTAGTCTCCAGAACTGTGAGAAAAAAAATCTATAATTTATTAAATACCTAGTTTAAGGTATTTTTGTTATAGCTGTGGGAATGAACTGAGACAATATGTTTGACCTTTTAATGAATACTCTATGCAATATTAAAACTACACCCAGTCAAACAAGTTCAGTGAACTTATTTTTCTCTTTTTTTTTTTTTTTTTTTTTTTAGGTGGAGTCTCACACCGTCGCCCCGACTGGATTGCAGTGGCCGCTTCCGGCCACCGCAGCCTCGACCTGCTGGGCTCCGGCGAACCATCTGCCACAGCCG
>CAUYQG010203383.1:0-11795 GCA_963574415.1 Tarsius wallacei | reverse complement strand
GAGTTGGAGTCTCACTCTGTCAGACTGGAGTGCAGTGGCCGCTCCCGGCCACCGCAGCCTCGACCTGCTGGGCTCCGGTGATCCTTCCGCCTCAGCCTTCCAAGTAGCTGGAACTACAGGCGTGCGCTACCATGCCCGGCTATTTTTTTTTTTTTTTATTTATTGTAGAGATGAGGTCTTCCTTGCCCGGGCGGGTCTTGAACCCGCGGGCTCAAGCAATCCACTCACCTCAGCCTCCCAAAGGCGCGGGATTACAGGCTGAGCCACCGAGCCCGGCTTTTACCAGGTTTCTCATCTGCTTTCTTCACTGAGAATTTCTGGGAACATTTTCCCATTCTATTTTTAAGGACTTCATAGGACTCTCTTGTATCAATGGGGCATAACCAATCTCAATATTTTCTTATTTATGGATATTTAGGTTCATATGATTGTCAGTAGAAGAACTTCCTGGAATTTATAGCCTTAATAGACAGATAGTGGTCTTCTTGGCTCTTTGTTTATCATTGGGTGTGCACCTCACCCAGCTTTCCCAATGTTTGTCCAGGGTTTTGACTTGTTGTCTTTGTGCGCACACACACGCCCACGCCCCCCTCCCCACGCACGTGGGAACAGAGAGAGAGAGAGAAAGAATTTTGCTTCCTTCTTATGTGACAGACTCAGCATAAAGCAGACTGTATTGTCCTTGAGTGAGGAGCCGGAGTGACATGATCCAATTTGGGAGGGACGTGTTTTCACAACTCTACCATCATCCTTGATGGCAGGGGGTGTGTCTGTGTGTGGATGTTCCTTGCAATACCAGGCACTTAAATGCAACCACACTGAGAGTCCTCATTAGCCCCAGGCAGCCGAAGTAGATTTGCTGAGTGTGACACCATCCAGGCTGGAGAGACTGCCCAAGTGGAACCAGACACCAGAGCAGAGAGGGAAGCCAATTATCCAAAGGCAAATGAGACTCTAATTACGGCTTCAGCTAAAGAGAGTGAAATTATTTGAGGAGAGGCTTCCCGTTTCTGATGTAGGCACAACACAGGACCGTTGTTCATAACCAGGGCCTGGATCAAGCCCGGATTTTGCCACCTTAGCCAGGACACTTCACTTCTGAAAGCTTCTGATTCTTCATCAGTGGAACGGAAACAACATAGAATGTTGATCTCATGGGTTTATTGTGAGCATTAAATGGGATGATACTGGTGAGGGCATGGAGAGAGAGGTCTAGTACTTAGTAAGGGCTTATAAACTGAGTGCCATCATCACCTTCATCATCATCATCATTGTATCATCATCACATCAATAACTGTTACTGGTGTTACTATTATTTGTTCTCATCCGATAAAACATACTACTGGATATCAGGAGACTTCGATTCTCAACTCTGAGGTTTCATATATATTCCAACTTAGAGAGTGAGTTCATCCTTTAGTCTCTTTTTCCTCCTCTCCCAGATGAGAAGCTTGCATTACAGGATCTGTCAGGCCCCTTTTACCCCCAGGTTTATGGACCTAAGCTAACTGTAATAGTGCTTCCATTGCAACAGGAGCTCCTCTGAGTGGGAACCAACTTTTCAGGTAATATGAATGGAGTGCTGACTAACATGCAGAGGTGTCTTGTGCCAGGAAGAATGTCTTCCTGAATCCTCATGTCAGTCTTGTTTCAGGGGCTGATAGTCTCCTTCTTTGCAGGGGCTGAAGTGGAGAGCCGCAGGCTCCCAATATCCACATTAAATGATCTCTGTGTCTCCAGAGTTCAAGGCCGTGACTAGTAATACATTTGTGCTCATCAACATTTGTTGGGCTGCACTCAAGGCTGTGAAAGGTCTGGGATGGGAGGAGGCTCAGCAGTGCCCTCACGTTGCACTCTTCTCTCCTGTACTCAATCCTCTTAAAACTGTAGGCACAAAAAGTCAGGAAGGAGACACCTGTCAGACTTTGGGGACAGATTCTGCCACCTCAGCTCTGTTTAACCTTCCCTCTGTGAAACAGGAATGATAAACACTTGCTCTGCCTGACTTGCCTGGTGGAGTTATTTTGAGTCTACCTGAAGGATTGTACATTTGTGTGTGCATTAAAGAATTTGCACCTGGGGCATAGCAAATGTCTAGACTGAAACGAATGGTAGCAGCCAGCTGCCCAGAGCTAGTCAAACCCTGCAATTCAGAGGAACTCCGAAGAGGCTTCCGCCTCATGTGCATAATAAGTGGGCCAGCTTCCCTGCTTCTACTAGAGTAGCTCACTCTATCATCTATTTATCCATCTGGCATCTATCTTATCTTATCATATCATATCTATCTATCTATCTATCTATCTATCTATCTATCATCTGTCTATCATCTATCTATCTATCTGGCATCTATCTATCTCTTATCTACCTATGTAAAACCTGTCTTTCTTTCTTTCTTTCTATCATCTATCTATCTGGCATCTATTATATCATCTATACATATATCTGCTCATCTATTGTCTCTCTCTCTCTCATCTGTCTACCCATCACCTATCTATTATCTATCTGACATCTATTATCTATCTATCTATTCATCTGTTCATCTCTCTTTCTATCTAGCACTTATCCATCCATCCATCTGTCCATCCTTCTATCTATAAAACTTTAAGCAAAAAATTTAAAGTCTAAAAAAAATGTGGTATTTGTTGTTCTGTGACCAGCTTATTTCACTGAGTATGATGCGAACAATTAATCGGGTTCTGATGCGGGAGGTTGATGGAGGAGGATGCTGTGTTTGGGTAGGGACGGGGTATATGGGAACTGTGTCCTTTCTACTCAGTTTTACTGTGAAACTAAAACTGCTCTTTAAAAAGTGTGGTAGACTTCTTTAAAAAGTCTACCACAAACATTAAAAACAAATGCAGTGAAAACACCTTTCTACCCTTCCCCAGTCCCACCCACACACACTGATCTGGTTCATTACTGCCCCTCCAGTAAATTTTTTTAGAGTAGGCAAAAAAAAAAAAGTCCCTGAAAGAATAGACAGCTCCTCTGAGGTCGCTTATTAGGAGAGCTAGGACTTGAGCCTCTGTTCCAACTTTTTTGTCCACACACCAATTATTATCATTGGAAATGTGGCCCTCTCTCCCCCTGGTACAAAGGGTGCACTGCAGTGCCTTGGGGAGGTGGTGGGGACTTTTGTGGTGCTGCCAGTGCTGGCTCTCAGTGTCACTGTCCCTGCAAGGAACCAGTGTGAGCCATTGGTGGCAGTGGCAGGAGTGGGACAATTTCCTAGGCCAGTCTGGAGAAACTTACAAGATAATTAGGTGGCAATTGAGGGTTCAGGCCCCTGCCCTACCAACTTCCAGCTGTGCAGGTCTAACTGTCTCCCTGTCTGTCTCTGTCTCTCATCTGTTCTGTCTCCCACCCACCCCACCTCATGCTATATTGCCCCTTCTTTAAATCTGCCACCCTCACCCCATCCCTTAAGGGACTCCCTCTTGCCCCTTGCTGCTTCTTAAGCCCATACAACTGGCACCCACTTCAGGCATTAGCTGGTTCTCAGCAAGGTGCTCCTCTGCCCAGTACCCCCGGGCTCAGGGTGTGAGGCAGGTGTGGTGATTGACTGCAGGTCCCATGGAGAGTGTGTAGGCCATAGGAATTCAGCCCACTTCATCTTCCCTCCCAGACAGAGTTCCAACCAATTTTCTTTCTGGGTCATCTAAGAAGCGAGGCACACCTTGCCAAGGTGAGCATTATTTTTTTCTCAGACACAGCAGCCTTTAATCTCATTTGGGAAAAGCATGTTTCCTTTACTCATGTGGCCCTGGCCTTGATTCTTTGACTCTATAGTGCCTGATGTTTCCGTGCTAAGAAATATGTGACTCTTCCCCACTTAACATGAGCCCAGTTTAGCCCTAATGATTGTCTCTCTTCTCTGGCTGTAAGCTCCTACTCTGTTTTCCAGGAGGGAGGGCATCAGCACTGATTAGATTTTTGGATTTTAAGGCTCCCTGTCACCCAATAAGTGTGTGTGTGTGTGTGTGTGTGTGTGTGGTCATTCTAACGTAGCTTCCACTAGTGAAATCTTTGGGGGCTCCTCAAAATGGGTGGGAAAGCTGTCAACTTCTCTTCCCATGGTAAGCTAAAAGAATCTGGCACCCAAAAAAGCACCTCTGAACCTTGTATACTGGCAGCTTCTGGCCGGGTCAGAGGTCCCTCCTTGTTCATATCATAAGCCCATAAAGTGCAATGAGAATCCACATGTTCTGCATCTGAGGGGCATCTCCTCCTTCTCATGCTTCTGTGAGATGTTCCTCATACTTACACAACACTGACTTTTTGACTTTAAGGAAAGAACATGTGTTTTCCCTGTATTCCCAAGAATTGGCACTAGGTAGGTGCTCAGTGTTTCAAGGACAAAGGAACAGTTGCCTTGATTGAAGGAAGATAACATCGTCTGTTGGAGAAAACACTGTATAGTCTTCATTTAACGTTGTCCATAGGTTCTTGGAAACTGTGACTTTAAGTGAAATGATACATCAAAACCAATTTTGCATAGGCTAATTGATATAAGTAAGAGTTAAAGTTCCCACAGCATATTTCTGGTAATAAAAATGTTACCAAACTTTTTTTTTTTGAGGAGGGGAGAGTAGCTGTCACCCAGGCTGGAGTGCAGTGGCATGTTCATGGCTCACCAAAGCCTCAACCTCCTGGGCTCAGATGATCTTTCCATCTCAGCCTCCCAAGGAGCTGGGACTACAGGTGCACACCACCACACCTGTCTAGTTTTTGTGATTTCTTTGTAGAGATGAGGTCTTGCTATGTTGCCCAGGCTGCCCTCAAACTCCTGAGCTCAAGCAATCCTCTCACCTTGGCCTCTCAAAGTGCTAGGATTACAGATGTAAGTCACTATGCCTGGCCACCAAACTTCTAAATAAAGACCAAAACACTTCTAATATTAAACATTGAAATAAACGTGAGCTATACATACATTTAAGAAAGATCAATAAAAACAAATAAGACAATTATTTGTCTAATCACTCTGGTTCAGGGTTACAGGTGGCTGGAACCCATCCCAGCAGTTCAGAACTCCAGGCACGAACCAGCCTGGCCTGGGCTCCACCCCACTGCAGGGCAACTCACACACACACACACACACTCACTCACACTGGGACCCTGTAGAAATACCAGTAAACCTTACTTGCATAAATTTAGGGTGCGGAAGGAAACCTGAGTACCTGGTAAAAACCTGCAAAGATACAGGGGACAGTGCAAATGCCACACAGACAGTGGCCTGGACAGGAAGCAATATTTTTTCTCATCAATGTCATAATAAAACAACGTTGAGGGAAACGGCATTATTCAAAGACCTGCTGTATTGGGAGTTGGAAGATTTAAACTCTCGTCCAAAAAAGCTACTAACAAGCTGTGTGACCTTGAACAAACCACTTAACCGTTCTGGGCTCCATTTCTCATTTGTACAATCAGAGAGTTGGATTTCTAAGATCCTGTCCATCTCTGATAGGCAGAGTTTGTATTGCTGGAGCCACATAGAAAGAGGCAGCAGCTTTGAGAACTATTTAAACTGCTTGAAAAGCATTTTGCTATCCTGGAGTTTTCAGGGCACTGGTGTCAGCCTGACACAAAGACACTGAAAGCCTCACTGTGTTTAGATGTATCCAGGTCAGTGTACTGTCCACATAGGCCATGGTGTGTGAATCCATGGCGTGTCTTTGAGAGGTCTCTCAGGACTGAGTCTATATTTCCAGGCATGGGGCCTTAGATTCCCCTATTCTTCTGGCCCCTCTGGACATCACTCCACTTGCAGGTGGATATTTCTTTCCATGCAGATGTTTGTGTGGATCTTCAAAATTTATGTTTCCTCAGGCTTGTCCCTAGTGATGATCCCGGCCTTTCCAGAACCTATGTCTGCAGCAGGATGCGTTGCTTTGTTGATTGGTTTATGAGGATTCTGGGCTCCGTCCTCTGGTGCAGTGGCAGGTTTTAAAATCAATTACCATCCAGGTAGCAAGAGGTTTGCCACAGCACTCTGCTGTCTGTTCAAGGTCCGTGCTGAGAAATTAAGCAGGTCCCAGGTACTTCCTCAGAAAATTTGTGGTCTTCCAGGGGCTCACAGCAAGTCGCAAATCTTGATAGGTGGTGGCTCTGCCTGCAAACAGCAGGAAAAGGAGAAAATAATTCCTTGAGTGTAAGATGGGTTGCTCCCTCTTCTAGCTTATCAAGAGATCTCAGCCATGTATATCAGGAGCAGGACCTGGGGCTTGGGGACCCAGCAGGAGAGATGGTACCTGTGGAATCTGGGCTCCTCCTTTGTGACTGGGCTCCTGACAGCTCTTTGTGCCCCAAGCCTAACGCTGACCCATTACTTCTTTCTCCATCTCATGTCAGCCTCAGGGAGAATAGTGGGAAACCCTCCAGAGGTTTTTATTTTCTCAGTTGATTCTGGGAAATGGGGACATCCTCGGATTGCACTTGTGTGGTTGCAAATCTCCAGCTCCTTTCTTGTATGCCTGAAAGTAAAAAATGAGGGTACAGAGGAAAAACGACTCCTTGGAGAAATTCAGTTCACTCCACGACCATGCAGGGCTTCTGTTCCCATCTGCATTCCAGTTTTGCTCTGCCTGTTCTTGCCTCTGGAAGTCCATCCACTCTGCCGGCTCAGTGCCATCCTGATGCCTACAGCCCTTAAGCTTAATCCTCAGTCCAAGTCTTCACTTTCACACCAAGATCTGTATCCTCAACTGCCTCTCTGACATACCCAATTCCACACATGGGAGACTGGGGCTCCTTTTTGATGAAGAGAGGCAACCGTTTAGAACAGGTTTTCCAATTCAATAGACACTTATTGATTCTCTGGCATAAGCAAAACGTTTTGTAGCCATTTGGAAAAGACAAAGATGACAAAACTATGGAGATGTCCTCAAGGAGCTTGCCTTTATTTGCAAAATGAGGCACTTTTTATTGTAATGCAGAATGAATATTTTATAGTAGAGATAGAAGCACAGTGCCAGGAGACTTCAGAGGAGAGAGCTAGATGATTTTAAAGTCTTTCTTGTTGTTAAAAGCCTCCAAAAAATTATTTAAAGCACACATACAAGTACCACCAGAGAGCTTCAGAAACTGGAAATACTCAGCCTTTATTAAGTTCAATTGGGTAACCTCTGTTCTTTTCATGATCTTGACTTTGGCCCCTAATGTACAAAGAGGATTTCTTGGATGATCTCCTTGTCAAAGACTTGAGTTCTGTAGAGGCATTGCAGACTTTTCATTTTCTTTCATAATCTCTGAGTTGTATCCGTCATTGACTTTGGAAGTCATGTCACTTCTCTGGTTCTCAGTTTATCTGTAAAATGTGGTTAAGGATGAGGTTAAGTGTGAATATTAAATGAAATAATGCTTAGCATAGTCTCTGGGTGGTAATAAATGCTCCATAAGTGATAGCTTAAAATTAGTATGATTATTATTTTCATTTTAATTGTTCATTTATAATTATTATGCCCATTTTTATTATTATCAGTTTGAAATTGGAGAGCATTAAAAATAAAATGTTGCTTAAATGGACTTTTTCAGAATCCCAAGATAGGAAAAGACAAACTATGAGAAGGAGGATAGACATGTATTCAACAGTAATTATAGTCATAGCTACTTTTTATAATTTCTTATATAAACTTTGTGAAGTAGATTGTTGTCATTACTTTACAAATGGAGAAACTTGCTTAACTATGCCAAATCTTGCAAATAAGCAAGCTTGCAGATACTTAGCCAATTTTTAACTACTGGCTTTTGCTTGTTTGTTTGTTTTGTTCTTTTCCTCACAATCTACTTCTCTCCTAGGAAGGGGGAGATAAAACTGATAGTTTGAAATCGGCATACTCTTTTTCACAACTGGCATAGACAGCTCTCTGACCCAGGCAGGTGATGAGATGGTAGCTTGTAAGGCCACTTTAAAACAAGCAGGGATGCACAGGTATATATTTTGAGCAGTCAACTTCTGTTGTGCATGGATTGTGGTCAATTTCATTGATTTTTTTTTTCCAACACAACAGCTTCAGAAGACTCTTTTGCCCCCAAATAGCTGATCTTTTCAAACCCTCGCTATTTCTTCCCGGTAAGACTTTCTGATAGTAATTTAAATGCAATTAACAACCACACACTCTAGATGATGAAAATACATTTTTGAGCATGTTAAAGGTTTCACAAAACACAAGCAGGAAAAGTTGAGTGGCTCCTTGGAGAGATGCCTGATCCAACCTTCTCATTTTATAGCTGAGGAAGCTATGGTCCAAATAGGGGACATGATGTGCCCAAGGTCACACCATGACCTTGGTGGCAGATTTGGGACTGGAAGCTATGAATCCCAATTTTTATTTCTTTCTTTTTCCTTGGTCTTCTCAAAGTGTGGATGTGTACCACAGTACACAAAATGATTTTCCTTGGCATGAAGATAACTTCTGGAGTCATAGATAGAGTGCCGTGCCACAGACGCAAAGCTCACTCCTTTGCTTTCAGCTCTCTTTCAACCTTTCTAAGTATGTCAAGGATGGTATACCTTTGCCATTTTGTCTTTAATCTTTCTCTAATAATCTCCTTTGATAACAAAGAGGGTGCAAACCTCAGGCTTAAGCTTCTCTTAGCATTTAATAAAAGTGTTTCATTTTTATTGTATTGATTGTTTCTGTTACCTTCCATTTATGGAAAGTGATGCTGGCTGTCTGTTTGAGGTAGCAACGTTCTCTTGTAAAATAAATTTAAGGAGATTAAAATTATTTTAACTTATGGAAAATATTAAGTAAACAATAGTGCAGGTTTGCTAATTATGGAGAAAACATGGTTGGTGTCCCACAAAAAACATGATGATTAACTAAAGCTTAAAAAATGATTTGTTCTGCCCTTTAGAATGCTTTTAGTCCTTTAAAGATAGATATGACTGAATCCCTGTTTCCTTCATATTCATGTCATATCTTTTAGATATAGCAGCCAGAAAAACAATTATTAGATCTAAAAGAACATAAAAATCATCCATGTAAAAGATGAACCCATGTGTTGACAATCTCATTATTGGTAGCTTTTCTACGAGCCAAAAGGTTGGATTGGTAGCTGATCTAGTTTCAGTATGTAGATATTTTTGTTTATATTTTAAATTATAAGCTATATGCTATTGCTTTTATTGAAAATGGAAACTGGCTTTATTTTTCAGGGACAGATACTCTATTTTAAGATATTGTAGGCATTATTCTCACATTTTTCCCCCTTCTAAAATGTTCTCTAACTTCTAATTATCTTGCTATTAAATTAGAGGATGTGAATGGAAGAAAAAGATAGCAAAAGGCAATCTATCGAACATTTTCCTACTATTATCACGTTTTAACTATTAGTATGTACAGAATAAATGGAATAGGAATATAAAGTTATTAATCAAAATGGGGGTATAGAACTTTCCATATATTTCTTTTATCTATAATTTACTAATATCAAGTGAATACTTAGAAAGAACGATGTACTAGGTTGAACTATTTGGGTAATTTTCCCATTGTCTTTAACAGCAGATCTTCCACCTTTGCTTAATTTGTTTTCCTGCTCCCTAAAGCAGAAGTTTCCTCTTAGTTATGACTTAGTTATCCATGGGTCCTTTGGAGCTCTGAAGACCAGTTTCTGCTTGCCTAGGATGAGCCTGCCTTTCAAAAACTCCTCACAGAACTCATCCATGTCTCCTCTTCCTGTGGGCTTATTCTGTTGGCTGTTAGTGTTTTTTGTGGAATGCTCCTTCAGTAGAGAATTTATTCTCATTTAGAGGAAACTGAAAAAAAAAAAAGCAAGGCGGAGTCAACTTCTGCTGACTTATGGGCAGTTAGAGTCAGATGTTTGAAATATGGACTTCTGAATCAGCAGAGATTTTACAAAGTGCCTGGCAGAACTGCATACAGATAGGTAGAGTACTGAGATGCCAAGAAATAGTGCTACCTCTATTACCGCTAATAAAAAGACTGCATTGCTAAATTCAGGGCTAGAAAGGTTAATGATGATACATTCTTTTTTAGCATCAAAGATTAACATGATAACTTGCATATTAAAGTTAATTCAGACACACTGCTAATGCAGGAGGCATACAAAATTAATTTCTCCAGCACCTCATAAGTGATGATCACTCACTCTTCTTTCTCTTGTCAAGAGCTGCAACATACGTCACTTAGTAGTGGGACATCCTTGGGCCCTGAGGAATTTGGGGTGCTTGGGTTGTGTTCCTTCTAGCCCTTGATCCCTGTCAGTCCTCTGCTGGGCATTTCCCTGCTGCAATGTGTGTACTTCAGCAGCCAGGCTGTTGCTTGGCAGGGATCTCAGCTTTAATAGTTAATGAGATGATGGAACAACTGAAATGAGAAGAGGGTGGGAGAAAGAATGGGGAGACGAGAGAAGAGCTGCTCTCTCTCCATGACAGAAAATTCTCCAAGAAGAGTTTGCAACAGCATCTTTGGGTAACCGCTTTGCTGTCTCACTCTCTATTGAGCACTGAGGCCCAGCTGGCATAGGAATCTGCCTAGCCCTGTCTTGAAGAGCTCAGGCTCTGAAGTCTAGATGCTTGAGTGTAAGTCCTGGTGCAACACCTTGGGCGACTTACTTGACTTCTTCAAGCCTAATTGTGTTAAGCAGAGAAAATTATATGTACTCATATTTTTATATGCATACATTTACATTTTACATAAAACATAAATATGATATATTTATATAATATGCAATATATATTCAATTTTAGTGTAATTTACATATAGTAAAATGCACAAATCTTAAGTATACAGTTTATGAATTTTTTAATGTATGTACATTTATTAACTACCATCCACATAAAGATATAGGATATCTCCATTACCTAGACAGTTACATATAAATATTTTAAAAATTAAATAATAACAACTTATGTTTTTATAGTGCTTGCCATGGCTAGGAAGGTTTGCACCAAGGGAGGTGCTGTTATAGTCTCCACTTTGGAGTTAAAGACACAAAGACCCAGAAAGGTCACATGATTTTTCCAGGTTCACACAGGCAGTAACTGAGATTCTGTGCTCTTAACTTCCACACTCTACTCACTGTTGACTACCTGGCACTTATCAAGTGGCCTCTTACTATGTGCATCAGGGGAACTAGAATGGAGCCTCCTTGATGGCGACCATTTCTCTTTTTCATAGTCCAGTTTATTACTCTGCCTTGTTTTGGTCTAGTGGGCTATGTGTGCTCCTCCAGTGGAGAGTCCTTGAGAGAAAGGTCTGTTCCATCCCCATCTTCGCCAGGTGCATAGTAGGTGCTCTACGAACAGTGACTCTAGCTCCCGAAAATCCTGTTCCCAACTGGCTCTACTTGGTGAAGTGACAAATGTGGACAGACTTACTGGTTGGATCACCTGAGCCTGGGGCAGTTCGGGCTGCTTAACCACCTTTGGACTCTGTCCAAACGATGTCCTTGTGATGGCCTAAACATTTCAAGTGAAAACACTTCATGCTTCTGGGCCTCCTGTGGCTCCCTGACCCAGCTCCCCATACTCATATACCACCTCCCCACCGCCCAGTCCTCTTTATGCTCAGTGTTGCTGCTTTTCCTTCTCTACCTTTGCTTTCTCTTCCTCCTCTTCCTCCACCTCCTCTTCCCTCTCCTCCTCCTTTTTCTCTTCTTTCACTTCTTCCTTTCCTTCTTTTTTTTTTTTTTTTTTTTTTATTTTTTATTTTATTTTATTTTATTTTATTTTATTATGTTATTGTGGGGTACAGTTAGGGGTTAGGCATACAAAAATATTTCGTTCAGGTACCCTTGTTGATAAGAGGTGTCTCCCCATCCTCAGATAGATA
>CAUYQG010203378.1:0-11927 GCA_963574415.1 Tarsius wallacei | reverse complement strand
TGCAGTGGCCGCTCCTGGCCACCGCAGCCTCGACCTGCTGGGCTCCGGCGATCCTTCCGCCTCAGCCTTCCAAGTAGCTGGAACTACAGGCGCGCACTACCACACCCGGCTAATTTTTTGATTTATTGTAGAGATGAGGTCTCACCGAGTTGCCCAGGCGGGTCTCGAACCCGCGGGCTCAGGCAATCCACTCACCTCAGCCTCCCAAAGGCGTGGGATTACAGGCTGAGCCACCGAGCCCAGCTATATAGACTAAGTCTTTATAGCATCTTTACCAATATATATCTAGAACAAACTAGAGTTGTGGCAAGTTTAGCCACTAAAGTTTCTGAAAGGGAGGAGACGGCAGAGCAAAAAATATACTTACACACTAAATGCAGCTGGTCATCAACTTAAAGATATCTCGATTCTGTGATTTTCTTTCTTTAAGTCAATTTTCCCAGCTGAGTTGTTATAGAAGCTTTTCTAACGTTTTCCTTTTTCTCTTCTTCCCACTTCCTGCTCCATACCCCCTTACAGATTATGATCATTCCATTCTCTGTAACCTTTTTGACCACTGGCCCCTTTATTCCTAGGTGCTTCCTTCAAGGATTGATTCAAGGTTGATGAAGGGAGGCCCTCTGTAGGCAGAATAGGCAGTGAAGAGACAAAGGGCAGAGAGAATAAACAACCACGCAAACAAAAACACACAAGCAGAGATGTTCTTCCTCTTTTTCTGTCATGTGTCTGTTTCTGGGCAGTCTCTCTTATTTGGCCCTATCACATTCGATTACCAGTTCCTACTAAAGCTTCAATAATAAAATTCTTAGAATAGCCTTTTGCAATCAAGAAAATTTTGTCAAGGGCCTGTATTTTCAGAATTGGAATAGCTATGTCAGTCTTTTTGTATGTAAATAGATCTTAACACTGGCTGTTCAGTAAATAACTAATGGAACACTACCACACAACTCCCAAAAATAATGAAAGGAAATAAGAATAAATAACAACAAAAAAAAGGAAAATAAAAGTGTATTCAGTGAGTAGACCCCAGTCATATACTTTTATTTAACATGTGGCAGTATACTTTGACCAGGAAAAATGAACAAAGGCATATACATACATATATGTAAATACACATTTATATATACATATATATGTGTATATATATGAGGAGGTCACCTAAAAACCTGGTATTTTCTTTTGGAGGACAGGCTCCTTGCAGTACACTTGTTCCTCCAACTCAAATGGTCAACCAAAGTGTTTATCTGGCAGTTATGAGAAGATTGCATCATGATTTGTGGGAAAAAAACATCCTAAGTTATGAGAAACAGGCCACTGGTTCTTCCATCATGACAACACACCCGCCCACACCACACTGAGTGTTACATAGTATTTGACCTAAAACAGCATGACCCTTGTGCTCCACCCTCCCTACTCACCCAATCTTACCCTGCTCAACGTTTTTTTTTTGTTGTTTCCCTGGTGAAACAAGTCCTCAAAGGAAATTTTAAAGGGAAACGTTGTGCTGATGTGTAAGAGTTGAAACAAAAACCAAAAACAACAAACAAACAAACATAATGGCAGAAGTACTAAAGTGCCAAAGCTGACTAGTTCAAAAACCGTTTTGTGCAGTGGAAAGAGCATCTCAATTGGTATATTGCATCAGATGGAGAGTACTTCGAAGGCGATTGAAGTTTAAACATGTAAGAATAAATACACAATTTTTAAAAATATGCTTTTTTGGTCTTTCTCCTGTGTATGTATACCCACACACACAGACATATACACATACCTATATGCACACACACATATATATAAACACACACACACACACACATATATATATACACACTTTCACACATATATCTATTTTGTCTATATCTGTCTGCCTATCAGAGAAACATAATAAAGGCTAGGATGGTTTAAGAAAGATTAAACAGAATTCTAGCAAAAGTAGTATAGAGTAAAACTTCAAAAAGGTGTGAAATATAAACTCTCCATTTTTTCACTTTTGTAAACAAAAAATAAAAGACAAAATTTTGTGGAAATGGATAGAGAAGTGTATTTCTCTTCTTTCAACATAATGTTTAATTGAGGTATATTTTAAGCATCTGTCTTCTAGCAAAGTTAATTATGTAAATCGATAGCTTCTGGTAGACCACACAAAATAGTAAATAATTAAAAAACAAATTTAATGTGAGGCAAATGGATCTTAAGTTTCAGGAGCCTGCATTTGCATCAGTTTTTTTTATGGGCCTGGGAGGGCCCTGAAATGTGTTTACACAAGCATATAATACATTTCTTGTAAAGTTTACAAAAATGAGATGATTAAACTGCAATCAGTTAAGACCAAGGCCTCTGTCATACTTCCCTCATGATGGCAGATGTCAAACAGCCATAGGCATTTTTGGAATCCAACGTTAGAAAGAGTTGTGAATATATTTAGTACAGTTTGGTGAGTTTTTTTAATGAGGAAAAATAATACATATTGTCATTTGGCATGGGGGGTCTGGTGGATGCTTCTCAACACCTTGAACTTCCAAATTTCCTTCACTCTGAGCCTGCACCCAATCCTCCCTATAGGACCTAGCCCATGTTCCTTTGATAATTGTGCAAGTGCCTTTACCCTAAAAGACATAACATAAATAGAGATACTTTGAGACTACGAGGTATAGGCTTCTGTAATCCAAAGACAAGGCAAAATCTAGCCAGCATGTTAACAAGAGCTGGAGAGTACGTGAAAGATTTTATTTTAAGGGTGCTTGATCGGGGACGTAATACTGGTTAGGGGAAATGTTATCGATATGGGAACATTCTCCCAGAATACAACATTTAACATTAACTTTCAGTAAATTTGCCTTCCTTTTTTTTTTTTTTTTTTTTGAGTTGGAGTCTCACTCTGTCACCCAGACTGGAGTACAGTGGCTGCTCCTGGCCACTGCAGCCTCCACCTGCTGGGCTCCAGCGATCCTTCCGCCTCAGCCTTCGGAGTAGCTGGAACTACAGACGTGCGCTACCACCCCCGGCTGATTTTTTGATTTATTGTAGAGATGACGTCTCACCAAGTTGCCCAGGCGGGTCTCGAACCCGCAGGCTCAGGCAATCCACTCACCTCAGCCTCCCAAGGCGCGGGATTACAGGCTGAGTCACCGAGCCCGGCTAAATTTACTTTCTTTCTTTTTTTTTTTTTTTGAGTTGGAGTCTCACTCCGTCGCCCAGACTGGAGTGCAGTGGCCACTCCCGGCACCGCAGTCTCGACCTGCTGGGCTCCGAAGATCCTTCTGCCTCAGCCTTCCAAGTAGCTGTAACTACAGGCGTGCGCTACCACGCCCGGCTAATTTTTTTGATTTATTGTAGAGATGAGGTCTCGCCAAGTTGCCCGGGCAGGTCTCAAACCCCCGGGCTCAGGCAATCCACTCACCTCAGCTCCCAAGGTGCGGTATTACAGGCTGAGCCACCGAGCCCGGCTCAAAATTGCCTTTCTTAATTATTTAATTAATCCACAAATTCTTATGGTTTACAAATACAAATGCTTGCATTTCACTAAAAAGGGCACAGAAATATAAACATGGGCAACATTTTAAAAAATATGTGTACCAATAGATACTAAAAAAGCATTAAAAGATATAACAATAGTAACCAAATATAAAATGGAATAATATTGCATACTATTTTAAATTTTAATTTTTAAAAAAATGTAAACACAGTAATACAAAGGTTTGTCTAGAGTTGAGGATTAATAAACAAATGTAATGAATACAGAAATGTACAACCTTTCTTTCACAGAATTACACTTTGACACAAAATTATTGACGTGGAGATTTACTTATAAAAGTGTAAACATGGCAAACATTCTATATATGGAATATGAGATATAATACCTATAAACCTAACAGATAAAACATAAATAATTTATAAAACGTTTATCTCATATGCATAAAAATCAATAAAATTACTAAAAATAAGATTTGATAAATTAATTATCCTCTCTTTTTTAAAGTTTTGGTCATTTCCTCTGCTTTCTGACACTTTTTCTTTGAATCTCCCATCATTTTTATGTTATCTAGATCAGATGAGATTTCTATGCCTTTTGTTTTAAGAAAATCCATTGAACTTAAACTATTGTCTTTGTCATGAATTTTCCAAAGCTTGTTATCAAAGTCGAGAGATGATATGGAAAGAATCTGTAATCTTTGTTGTGCAGTGACATCTTTTCTTGAAGCACTTAGTTTGGAATTTCCTACCCACACTGGAGAGGACTTTACGAAAGAAAGCACAAAAAAAGGTATTAATACTTTAGAATAATGTCAATACTACTGTTTACACTGAAATTCAAGTTGTAATACTCTAATTTGGTAATAAATTACAAACTGAGGTTTTCAGTGTGAGACAAAATGATTTAATAATGGTTTATATAATTTTCATAAATTAATTTTTTATTAATTTAACTTGTTATAAAAATATTTTATTGCCCCTCAGAAATACAAGTTGCTGGGATAGCTGGTTAACCTTTTACAGAAGCAAGCGGACACAACTCATTTTTTAAAGGATGACATTCCAAAATAAGTTTTAGCTTCATTAGAAATTACATTTTAAAGGTGAGGTGAACACTTTTATGTATTTGCAATAAGAAAGATTATGAAGGCTCAAATCTGGAAACCATTAAAGAAGATATAATAGACTGGTCTATATTTCTTAAATAATTTTTTATGAAAGAAAATCACACACACACAAACAGAGCAGTCCAACTTAAAAAAAATAAGTACTTTTATAGATCTTAACCAATGAGGAAAAATAAATTATTAAGCACTTTAGGTAATAATGATAAGATGTTTATTATTATTTTTATTACTAACATTTATTCAATGCCTCTTCTCTGTTAAGCTTTATTTTAGGTAGCTTGAATGTATTAATTTATTTAATTTTGATAATATTTCTTTTGAGTTAGCTTAATTTATAGAAGAGAAAAGTAAGGTACAAAGAGGTTAATTCTATATTTTCAAAACTTTACACACTATGTTAGAAGACTAATAAAAATAAATTTAAAATTGAATCGTTTGACAACTTCAAGGAATACATACCTACATATTATGTAATTTTATATAGGAATTATATTATATTGGAATATAATTTTGCTGAATATAGCTTTCTAATTTGACAAGTTTCTGTTTCTTTGTTTTACTTTTAACACTGAGAATTGCATTCTATTGCCTTTAATTTTGCATGATTTCTGAAGAGAAAAATACAGTCGTTTTGTCTTTGCTATTTTTAGTGTGTATTTAAACTCCTATCTTATAACTACTTTTCAAATACTCTTTGCTAGTCTTTAACTAATCTATCTGTATATTTATGGCTTTCATCATATTTGAAAGAAATGACCATTTTTCCCGATATTTATTTCTCTCTACTTAGTTGTACATATATTAGACCACTTGTTAATTTGCCCAAGGTAGCTGAGGCTGTGGCAATTTATCTTCATCTTTTCTCTTCATGCTCTTCAGTTTGTATAGTTTGTATGTATACACATTAAAGTTTATTGGTTTTCATTTCTACAGTGTTATTCTTTGAATAATCCCATTCATTAAATATTTCAATACTATATAGTAATCACATTTATTTAAATAAAACACCCACTAGGTCATAAAATAAAATTTAAAAAATAAAATTAAAAAAAAAAAAAACTAGCTGGGCGTGGTGGCGTGCGCCTGTAGTTCCAGCTACTTGGAAGGCTGAGACGGAAGGATCGCCGGAGCCCAGCAGGTCGAGGCTGCGGTGGCCGGGAGCAGCCACTGCACTCCAGTCTGGGAGACAGAGTGAGACTCCAACTCAAAAAAATAAATAAAATTAAAAAAAAAAAAAAACATCCACTAGGTCATATAATAAAATTAAGCATATAAACTAAGCTGGGAAATATTCTAAATATACTTAATAAAAATTGTTCTAAACACTCTTACATAAAGCATTATTTGAAATAAACAAACAAAAATATGAAAAATGAAAAATCAGAAAGATGTGAAAAATTGTTTAAATCACTGAGGTAAGATAAATATAATTTAGTACTGCAATAAGATGACTTTTCTTACATTATTCATACAGTTTAAAAATTTTTAAATGCTTATTATGACAACAAATATATGGTCAAAAGCAGAACCCATGTGGGTTAATTTTGGGATTGTAAAATAGATCAATTTTAGCAATTAATAATTCATACAAGTTTTTTTAATGTATAACATTTTCCCCAGAAATTCTGTATCTACAGATTCTCCCTACTGAAAGAGGAAGAGAGTAAAGGTGTTAGTAAGATTCTCAGAAGTTGAATGAAGGTGGAATCAGGAATGAATAAATAAATTTACTTTTGATAAAGGGAAGTAAAGTTGTTTTTGAACCTGGGGTGGTGGCTGGGGTAGGGAGATAAGATATATATATAGTGATAAATTTAGCAGCAGAAACATCTGGAATAGCTTCCTTCTGGGAATTTGTTTGCTCTTTTACTTTTTTTTTTTTTTTTGCTCAAGGCCACCCGGCTAGTTTTTAATTTATTGTAGAGATGAGGTCTCGCCAAGTTGCCCAGGTGGGTCTCGAACCTGTGGGCCCAGGTAATCCACTCACCTCAGCCTCCCAAAGCACTGGGATTACAGGCTGAGCCAACCAGCCCGGCAGCTCTTTTACTTTTAAGAAAGTTCTCCACTGAGAATAATGTCATCTACTCCCAACATTTATTTCTATGTACGTGCTTTTTAATGTGTTCTACAATGTTCCAGATGCAAAACTATAAAAAAATCATAATGCAAATATGCCAGTAGTTCTAGTACCCAAACATTATTTATTTAATAAAAATATTTTGTATTCACTATTCATTAAATCAAGATAAGCAAATTCCTCTGATGATTTCCACTTAAACTTCCATTCTGCATGGAATAGTTTTGTGCTATGTCTGAATGAAGGGCTAGAGACAAACCCGTTCATCTCGTCTGCCCTCCTAGATAAAAAGGAGAGATTAATATTCACCATGATGTTTATTGTTAACCATGAAGTTTCTTTGAGAACACCTGCCAGCAGTGAAGAATGTTATCATTTATATTAACTATCTTTTATAGTACACAACTTCAGGACCATAGTAATCATCAGTAAAAGATGCCCAAAATCTTCCAACTGTAGCTAGGTACAAATTTATGAAAGAATTGCATCTGTTTCTTTCTTTTGTAAAATTATTGATTATATTTAATTTTGAATTGTTTTTATTTGTTATTCAACAGGTATACAACAATAGTTGGATATGCAAACCATACTACATTTTTATTAATCAAAACTATATGATATAAAGCATATATTTTGTTTTTATGCTACCTTCTTTTGTAACTTACTGCCTTTTGATAAACTTAATGAAGTTTGTAATTCCATTTGTTTCATTAAAGAACACTCTTCTTTCCAAGACACCATACAAAATACAGATAAATATAAAAAGAACATATAAAATATTGAAGTTTTCTTTTTTGTGAGTGTTTAATTAAGGGGGGGTTGTGTGTTTACTACTGTTTTCATCTCAGATTTCATGGAGTGATGAATTACCAAAGAAATAGAAGAAGTGATGGTTAGAAGAGTCATAGAGTAATGCGAACACACTACTTTTTAATTTCTCCTTAAGACACCCAGCTCCTTTCTTCTTAATCTGTCAGTCAAATTAATCAATAATATATTATGTAGTTTATATTATAAGATTACAAGATTAACCCATAGTCTCTTTGCCTGGAGAGCGTGTGCCACAGCTCACTTTTTCTTTGCATTATTTATTCAGATCATTCCCCAGTCTCTTGGCTCACAGCATCAGCCATGACCACCTTTCTTTCCCATTTCCTAGACTTTGCTATGTTCACAATCATATCTGCTTTGATATTCTATGTTTTCCAGAATTAAAAAAAATAACATCTCCTATATAAAAATAATTTTCATATGCAAGGTAGACTCACTTTTGTGAACCTAATGTATAATATCTCCAAAATGATGGTTACATCATCATTTTTATTTCTTCCTTTAAGGCTTTGTTTCCCCATATAGAGCTAACTCAAATAAAATACAAAGTAAATACAGGAGCCTGGAAATAAAACCATCAGAGTTTGGTAAAATAAGAGCATCCCAGAGGCACAAATGTATCCAAGATAATGCATGTGTAATAAAATATATGAGAATAATGTTAGTTGCGGCTTGTGTTTAAATTATTCTAAGTTAACTGTATTTAAATCATTGTGATAAGATAATGCAAATCAAACTGACCTTTTTTTTCTTTAGGACTTTAAAAATGTAATCAGAAACAATTATCTCATTATTTTTCTTCTTAGTGTTTTACCTACTTCATATAATGAATTTGCTTCTTTCTTCTAAATGATCCAGTTTATTCATAGCATATTATGTAATATATATGTATTGTTGTTTATTTTAATATTTGTATACCATAATTGATAGGCATTTTCTTCAAAATTGATAATTGATAGGCATTTTCTTAATAAGTGTAACCCACCCTACTCACCTTTATTTTATCTATCATTAAGATGCCTGGGTTATCCAATTTAAAATGAGCTAATGTTTCTCATTTCCTGAAAATTTTGTTACCAATTGCTCTCTCCTTTTTAGTAATATTTGCATTTTAATAAACATGTAAGTTTTACATTAGATATAATCTCTTAGTACCTCTAGAGAGTTGGCTCTAGGACCTCCCACAATACCAAAATTCACAGATGCTCAAGTGCTTGATATAAAATAATATAACATTTGCCTATAGCCTATGCATATTCCCTTGTATACTTTAATTTATCTTTAGATTACTCATAATACCTAATACAATGTATGTGGCATGTAAATAGCTGTTATACTGTGTTACTTAGGGAATAATAATCAAAAAATGTTTATCCATGTTCAGTACAGATGCATTTTTAAAAAATATTTTAGATTCATGATTGGTTGTGTACATAGAGGCAAAACCCACAGATACAAAATGCAATCTGTATTTGTTTTTATTTTATTTCTCAAAACATAACCAGGTTATTACATGTTAATCTGTACCCCCTCATTATATCTGTATGTTACGTTATATATTAACCACTTTATGTAGAATTGTATAATCTGAAGTGAGTCTTTGAAGAGAACGGGTCTGTCTATGTAGTTTACCATATATACAAGAGTATCCACTAGCTTATAGTGATTAATAATGACAATTAAAAGTGAGGAAACCACAACTTTTTCATAAAAATCGGGTAACATCAGTATGCTGTTGGTTTATAAACATTAGAATATGTCAAATATAGTAATAAATTCAAAGGTGAATGAACAATAAGTTAGGATTCATGATATTATACCAAGAAATATATCAAAGGAATATAAGGAAATCACTTTTTATTAGAATTCCAATAAAATTTGAAGCCTTCAAGGTTTCTTCATAGTGCTTAGTAGAGATAAGTGCTTAATTTTTTTTCTGTTGATTGAGCAATTGCATCTCTCATAAATGCCTTCTGATCTTTTGATAACCGTCCTCATATAAAGGATGATTTCACTAATCACACATTTCATCATTGGAATTGCTCCTTATTTGCATTTTATGACTGACATTTTATGATCATGTATTTATATTAAGCTATTTCTTATAAGCACTATTCCAGACTTGATAAGGAATTTTACAAAATTAGTAAATGAATGCATCAACATAGAAATATCAACATATAAAACATTTGCTTAGTATGAGGCTGACTGTGAAGGAAAGGCCATACATTCAAAATATTTTTTGTGTTTTTTTTTCCCCCAGTATTAACGAGGTGCATTTCATTTTCAGATTTTATCTCCTTGGTAAAGCCCAAAGTGTCCTGATAACATGCGATTGCTTTTATACCCAATTAGTGATAGAAGAGGGCATATCAACTACTGAAAAATAAGAAGAAAGGCTAGAATATTTGAGAACAAATGTTTCAATCAATCATAGTATAAGTACAAATAGTGCTTATATCTACTACTTTGAAACTTAAGCATATCTGTTTTCAACATCTCTGAATTGTATTTTATATTTCCATTAAGTAGGTTGATACCAAAACAGTTTGACTAACACTTGATTTTTCTATCTTCTTATTTTAATTACTAAAGTGGATAACAAAAGGTGATAGATTTTTTTTTTTCCCTGTGTTTGGTCAGTGTAAAGTTTAGCTATCTATTGCTGCCATGAACATTTTCACAAATTAACAGCTAAAACAACACTCATTTATTATCTCACAATTCTGTAGGTCAGAATTCCAGCTTAAGCCTCACAGGACTGAAATCAAAATATCGGCAGCACTGTTTATCTTACTAGAAGCTCTGGGGGTTAGCTCAATCCAAAACTCATTCAAATTGTTAGCAGAAGTCAGTTCATTGTGTTGGAGAGTTAAGGTCTCTGTTTCCTTGTTAACTGTCAACTGAGAATCACTCAGCTCCTTGAGGCTTCCCTCTGTTGTTTTCTGCATCCAAGTGCCAATAATAGCATGCTACATTTTTCTCATGCTTGGAATCTCTCTAACTTTTCACACTGCATCATCTCACTGATTTTAAAGGGCCATATAACTAGATTAAGCACACCTGGACAATCCAGTATAACCTTCCTATAAAAGGACTGTACCCTTAAAGATGACTGCAAAATCTCTTTTGTCATGTAATATTACATATTCACAAGTCCCAGGAATCAATATGTGGGCATCTCTTCGTAGATACGTCTGACTATCACAATAATACACTGTATTAGCATGTATCAAATTTTTTTTCTGTAGCGTGGGAGATAAAAGACAAGCTATTACTAACATAAAAATTGTAAAATTATGTCTTTATTATTTAATCCCAGTTTTGTTAACTTGTAGTTAGTTGCAGATGGGTGTTTTCCTTTATTTAATAGTTATGTATTTTTGAAATTATTCTAAGTATCCTAAAGGCTTCTTTTAGATTTTGCTTTTTACAAGTTTAAGTACAGAAATCCAAAGGAGAAAACATATTCTAAGATTGACCACATACTCAGTCATAAATCAAGCATGAATGAATTCCAAATAGTTAAAATTATACCAAGCTTCCTCTCATACCACAGAAGAATAAAAACAGATATCAACACTAAGACACTAAGAGGGTGACTGGCTCAGTAGGAACTCAAACTCCACCATCATGAAATATACCAATGTAACAAACCTACACATGTACCCCTTGAATCTAAACTAAAAAAAAAAAAAAAAAAAAAAAAAACGTTTTTAAAAGAATTCATATACCATGAAAAGTATTAAAATATTACAGATATAGCAAAAAAAATGGGACCTTATCAAAAATTTATCTCCAATACTAATTTTGAAATCATTTTATTATGAATATTTAAAAAATGGATAACCTTTAAGCATAATTATCATTTCATAATCATCTTAAATATTTATCATTCTTAATTTTACAGTACAAATATAAGACATTTATATATTGGCTTAATTTATACTGGAAATAAATATTTCTGAATGATTTTCTAATATGTATTTATTTTTCCTCTTCTTTCTATAAATTAAGAATGTAGAAGAATATTAGTTGATGGATATTATTTTACTTTTTATAGATATTCTATATACAATAAACTTAATTAAAAAACATTATCTGCTATAAAATGTAGTTTTTCCTCACATTCATACAAAAATATACGAAAACATTCATAATTTCCTATACATTTAGTCTTTTGTACCAGACTTAATCCTTACGTACTACTTTCTCAAATTACTTAAAATAAGTGAAATAAGTAAAAAACAATAGAAAATTTTTTTTTTTTTTTTATATTTTATTTTATTTTATTATGTTATTGTGGGGTACAGTTAGGGGTTAGGCATACAAAAATATTTCGTTCAGGTACCCTTGTTGATAAGAGGTGTCTCCCCATGCTCAGATAGATACCCACCACCATTAATCCCATCCCCCTC
>CAUYQG010203374.1:0-24287 GCA_963574415.1 Tarsius wallacei | reverse complement strand
AGTCTGTTGGCTGCCAGTATATCTTCTTCTGAGAAGTGTCTATTCATGTATTTTGCCCACTTTTTAAAGGGACTGTTTGTTTTTTTCCTTTGGGTGCATTTGAGTTCCTTATAGATCCTAGATGTTAGGCCTTTGTCAGAAATACATTTGGCAAATATTTTTTCCTATTCTGTGGGCTATCTCCCTGCTCTCTTGATGATTTCTTTTGCTTTGCAGAAGCTCCTTAGTTTGATGAGGTCCCATTTGTCTATATATTTCTTAAGGTATTGGCCTTTAGGGTTCTGAATAGGAATTGGTTCCCAATTCCAATTTTCATAAGGGTGTCCCCTGCGTTTTCTAAGATTTTTATAGTTTGTGGTTTTACGTTTAGGTCTTTGATCCATTTAGAGTTAATCTTTGTGTATGGTGAAAGGTAGGGGTCCTGTTTCAATCTTCTGCATGTGGTCAGCCAGTTTTCCCAGCACCATTTACTAAATAGGTTCTCCTCTCCCCAGTGGCTGTTGTTGGAGGCTCTGTCAAAGATGAGTTGGTTGAAGAATTGAGGCTTTGTTTCGGGAATCTCTATCCTGTTCCATTGGTCTATGTGCCTGTCCTTGTACCAATACCAGGCTGTTTTGATTACTGTAGCCTTATAGTAAAGTTTGAAGTTTCGAAGTATGATACCTTCTGCTTTGTTTCTTTTGCTAAGGATTGTTTTGGCTATTTGTGGTCATTTATGTTTCCATATGAATTTCTGTATTGTTGTTTCCAGGTCTGAGAAGAATGATGTTGGTAACTTAATGGGTATTGCGTTGAATCTGTAGATTGCCTTTGGTAGGATGGACATCTTAACAATGTTGATTCTTCTTATCCATGAACATGGAATATTTTTCCATTTGTTTGTGTCTTCTTGGATTTCTTTGAGTGGTGTTTTGTAGTTCTCATTGTAAAGGTCTTTCACTTCTCTGATTAGGAAGATGCTGAGGTATTTCATTTTTTCTGTGGTTATTGTAAATGGGATTGTGCTTTTAATTTGGGTCTCTGTCTGCTTGTTGTTGGTATATAGGAATGCAACTGTCTTTTGCATGTTTATTTTGTACCCTGAAACTTTGCCAAAGTCCTTTATCAATGCAAGCAGGTTTTTGACAGATTCTCTTGGATTTTCAAGGTATAGGATCATATCAACAGCAAAGAGGGATAACTTGACTTCCTCTTTTCCTATTTGAATAACCACTGATTTCCTTTCTTGTCTAATTAACTGAGCTAGGACTTCCAACACAATGTTGAACAAGAGAGGTGAGAGTGGTCAGCCTTGTCTGGTTCTAGTTTTCAGGGGAACTGTTTCCAGTTTCTGTGCATTTAGCAATATGTTAGCTGTGGGTTTATCATAGATGGCACTTACTATTTTGAGGTTTGTTCCTTCTATACCTAGGTGTTTGAGGGTTTTAATCAAGAAGGGATGCTGGATTTTATAAAAAGCTTTTTCTGCATTTAATGAGATAATCATGTGGTTCTTGTTTTTACATCTGTTGATGTATTTAATTACATTTATGGTCTTGTGAATGTTGAACCAGCCCAGCATCCTAGGGATGAAGCCTACTTGGTCATGGTGGATGATGTCCGAGATGTGTTTTTGGATCCGATTTGTTAGAATCTTGTTGAGGATTTTTGCATCTATGTTCATAAGGAATATTGGCCTTTAGAATCTTGTTGAGGATTTTTGCATCTATGCTCATAAGGAATATTGGCCTGTAGTTCTCTTTTTTTGTTGATTCTTTACCCAGTTTGGAAACCAGTGTGACATTAGCTTTGTAAAATGATTTGGGGAGAATTCCATTTTTCTCAATTGCCTGGAATCCTTTAAATAGGATTGGTATCAGCTCCTCCTTGTACATTTTGTAGAATTCTGCTGGAAAGCCATCTGGTCCAGGGCTTTTTTTTTTTTTGTAGGTGGTTTTCATATGACAGGGTCAACTTCCTGGGTTGTTATTGGTCTATTTAGTGTCTCAATGTCTTCTTGTTTTAACTTGGGGAGATTGTGTGATGTCAGAAAGTCCTTCATTTCATCTAGGTTATCAAGTTTATTTCCATACAGGTATATATAGTAATCTCTGATAATCTTTTGTATTTCTTTGAGATCAGTTGTGATTTGATCTTTTGTATTTCTGATTGTGTTTATTTGGGCTTTCTTTCTTTTTCTTGGTCATTCTGGCTTGGGCCCATCAATCTTGTTAATTCTTTCAAAGAACCAGCTTTTTGTTTTGTTGATATTTTCTATGATATTTTTGTCTTTTATGTCCTATATTAGGGCTTTTATTTTTGTGACTTGGATTCTTCTGCTAAAGTTGAGGTTTTGGTGGTCTTCTCTTTCCAGCTCCCTTAGGTGACTTGTTAGGCTCTCCACTTGTGATCTTTCCATTTTCTTGAGACATTGAGGCTCATAGAGATATAAATTACCCTCTTAGAACTGTTTTCATGGCATCCCAGAGGTTTTGGTAAGATGTTTCTTCATTTTCATTTGTTTCCAGGAATTTTTCAATTTCTGCTTTAATTTCAGTGTTGACCCAGTAGTTGTTCAGCATCATGCTGTATAGTGTCCATGTCTTTGTGGGCTTTGGGGAAATGTTGTTGGTTTTGATATTTATTTTTATTCCTCTGTGGTTTGAGAATGTACATGGCAAAATTTCAGCCTTATGGAATTTGTTTATGCTTTATTTATGACCAAGGATGTGATCGATCTTGGAGTATGTTCCATGTGGTGATGAATAGAATGTATAATCTGTGGTTGTTGGGTGGAATAATCTGTAGGTATCTATTAAGTCCATTTGGTTGAGTTTCAAGTTTAGGTTCTGGATCTCCTTGCTGATTTTTTGCCTTGATGATCTATTTAGGTTTGTCAGTGGGGTATTCAAGTCCCCTGCTCTTATAATGTTAGAGTTAATATCTTTTTTAGTTTATTTAATAGTTGCTTTATAAATGCTGGTGCTCCTGTGTTGGGTGCACATATGCTTAGGATGAATATTTTTTGTTGATGGATTGAACCTTTTATCATTATTTAGTGTCCTTGTGCACATTTTTAAATTTTGAAAGCTTAAAGGTTGTCTTGTCTGATATTAAGATTGCAACTCCTGCCTTATTTTGTGATCCATTTGCCTGGAAAGTCAATTTCTGTCCTTTAACTTTGAATCTGTGTGCATCCCTTGACGGGAGATGAGTCTCCTGGATGCAGCAAATAATTGAGCCATGGTTTCTTATACAGTCCACCATTCTGTGTCTTTTCAGTGGTGCATTTAGTCCATTCACCTTCAGGCTGATTATTGAAATGTGATTGCTTATCCCTGTCATGAGGTTCTTATAAAGTTTTTTCTTTGTTTACTTGTTTTCTTGGCTTTGGGGTTAATGTATGTGTGTGCTTTCAGGTTTCTTGTTGCACTGTATTCTCTGTTGATTCTGTGCTCTGCTGTTCTCTTGGGAAGTGTGTGGTCATTCTTTTTTTTTCTTTCTTCTGTACTTAATACCTTCTTAAGTGTCTCTCCTAGAGCTGGACTGGAAGCTGCATAATCTCTCAGGGATTGGATCTCTTGGAAGGATTTTAATTCTGTATCACTGATGAGGTTAAGCTTGGCTGGATAGGAAATTCTTGACTGAAATGGTTTATCTTTGAGGACTTTGAATATAGGGCTCCAGTCCTTTCTTGATTATAGTGTTTCTGCCCATACGTCTGCTGCTATTCTGATTGGTTTTATCTGGTAGGTAGTCTGACTTCTCTCTTGCTGCCTTTAGGATTTTTTTTGTGTGTGTGTGCCTACTTTGTGTAGGCAAATTACTATGTGTCTAAGAGTTGGTCTTCTCATTTGATGTCTTGTGGGGGTTCTCTGTATTTTTTGTGCTTGGCTGGTCACATCTCTGATGAGATGGGGGAAATTTTCTTGAATTACCTCCTGGAATACTTGCTCCAAGTTGTTCTCCATTTCCCTTTCTTCTTCTGGGATATCCATTAGGCATAGGTTCGGTCTCTTGATATAATCACATATCTCTTGTGCTTTGTTCTTTCTTTCTGAGTCTTCTTTCTATGTTTTTTACAGATCAGGTTAATTCCATGTTCTGGTCTTCAAGTTCTGAGATTCTTTCTTCAACTAGATTAATTCTGCTTTCCATGCTTGTCATCTTGTTATTTATTTCCTGGATAAAATTTTTTATTTCCAAAATCTCTGTTACAAGTTCTTTCAGTGTTGTATCTTGTCTTCTTGGACCTTATTCACTCTTTCCATCTATTCCCTAATCCCTGTCGTATTTTGGGGACAGTTGTTGGTGACTTCCATTGTTTGGGCATCAAAGTCTGATTTTTCAGGGGTTTTGTCTTTGATAGACTTGGAATTGTCTGAGGTTATCCTTTGGCTTTTCCTCATTTGTGACAGATCTCTTGTTTTTCTCTTGGTTCTGTTATTCAGTGTCTGTGGGAGAGGCTTTCCCTTCTGATGTTTGCTCAGTCCTCTATTCTTCCCTGATTCGGGCTCTGGATTTGTTCACTGATCTCTTTGGAGTTCTTCCTCATCTTTTTCTTGCCATACCCTTTGTGCTGTGGCTGGATCAGGGAAGGGAGTGGGGTGCCTGGAACTCAGCACTCCTCAGGTCCCTCTGAAGTTTGTGCTTTCAGGATATTCCCTCTGGACCACAATCAATCCTTGAGTAGTTGATCTGCTAGTCACAGAGATTGGATCTGTTGGTCCGTGGTAAGCACGTCTGAGCACTTTTCTGCCCCTCCTTCAATGTGGTGGTGGTGTGTCTCTCTTGTCCTCTTCCATGGGAGTTTGCCTCTGGACTCTGTCCACAGCTCCACCAGTGCCCTGCCAGGTGCTGAAGTGGTGAGGCAAAGCACAGAGCTATCTTTCTCCTGTTTCAATGGTGAGGGAGAGCCTGGGGTGATAGTTTCTCACTGCCGCTTTGTCAAAGGAAAACTTCAGTCCATTAAAAAAAAAAAAAAAGCAATGGCACACTGCTTCTGTAGCCACTGATCTTTTTGGAGTTCTTCCTCATCCTTTTCTGGCCACACCCTTTGTCCCCTGGCTGGATCAGGGTAGGGAGTGGGGCGCCTAGAACTCGGCACTTGTCAGGTCCCTCTGAAGTTTGTGCTCTCAGGATATTTTCTCTGGGCCATGATCAAGCCCTGAGTAGTTGATCTGCCAGTCACAGAGATTGGATCTGCTGATCCATGGTGAACAAAGCAGAGCACTTTCCTGCCCTGCCTTCAATATGGTGGTGGTGGGGTGCTTCTCTTGTTCTCTTCCAAGGGAACTTGCCTCTGGACTCTATCCACAGCCCCTGCTATTGTCCTGCCAGGTGCTGAGGTGGTGAGGCAAAGCCTGGGGCAGTCTCTCTCCTACTTCAACGGTGAGGGAGCACCTGGGCAATAGTTTCTCACTGCTGCTTTTTCAAAGGAAAACTTCTGTCCGTTCTGAAAAAAACAATGGCACTCTGCTTCTGTGACCTGGGATGAGCCAGGGATTAAGTAGAGAAGCTGCAGCACCAGCTGTTGCACCATGGGCCTGGCCACCCACACACGAGCCCCACTTAAACAGTCTTTCCCAGCAATTTCTTCCCAGGGAGGGTTTGCTGATTTTTAAAAAAAGGAAAAGAAAAGAAAAAGAAAATGACACTCAGTTTCTGCATCCTGGGAATTGCTAGAGTTCAAGCCCAGTTACTGTGGCACCAGCCACTGCACCAGGAAAGCCCTGGCCGCTAGCTCCCTAACCCTCACTTAGTCAGCCACTCACACATCCACTCACTCATCAGCACACACACAAAATTTTCCATACACTGACTCACTCACACGGGGACGCACATAGTCCGACTGGCTTGGCTGCCATTTTCCCTGACCCTCTCTCTTGGGTTTTCAAAGTATAGGATCATGTTGTCTGCAAAGAGGTATAACTTAACTTCCTCCTTTCCTATTTGGATATCCCTGATTTCCTTGTCTTGTCTGGTTGCTTGTCTGAAGCTAGGACTTCCAAAACTATGTTGAACATGAGGGGTGAGAGTGGGCATCCTTGTCTTGCTCTGATTTTCAGGGGAAATGGTTTCAATTTCTGTCTGTTTAGCAGTATGTCGGCTGTGGGTTTATCATAGATGGCTCTTACTGTTTTGAGGTATGTTCCACCTGTCTAGGTGTTCAAGAGTTTTTATCAAGAAGGGATCCTAGATTTTATCATATCTTGTATCATGTCTAATGATACAATCATGTGTTCTTGTTTTTATATTTGTTGATTTATTTAATTATGTTTATGGTCTTTTGGATGTTGAACAAGCCCTGCACCCTGGAGATGAAGCCTACTTGGTCATGATGGATGGTTTTCGAGATATGTTGTTGGATCCAGTTTGCTAGAATCTTGTTGAGAATTTTAGTATCTGTGCTCATCAAGAATATGGGCCTGTAGTTCTCTTTCTTTGTTGGGTCTTTACCTGGTTTGGGTATCAATGTGATGTTGTCTCCATAAAATGGGTTGGGGAGAGTACTGTCTTTCTCAATTTCCTGAAATACTTTCAATAGGGTTGGTATCAGTTCCTCCTTTTATGTTTTGTAGAATTCTGCTGGAAAGCCATCTGGTCCAGAGTTTTTTTTTTTTGTAGGTAGTTTTCTTATGATGAAGTCTGGTTGTTACTGGTCTATTTAGGGTCTCAATTTCTTCTTGTTTCAACCTTGGGAGGTTGTGTGTTGTCAGAAAGTCCTCCATTTCATTTAGGTTTTTGAGTTTGTTTCCATTAAGTGTACATAATTATCTCTGATAATCTTTTGTATTTCTTCAGAGTAAGTTGTGACTTGATTTGCATTTTTGATTGTGTTTATTTGGACTTTTTCTCTCTTTTTTCTTGGTCAATCTGACTGAGAGTCCATGAATCTTGTTTATCCTTTCAATGAACCAGATTTTTGTTTCATTGATTTTTTTCTATGATGTTTTTGTCTTGTCCTATATTTGTGCTTTTATTTTGGTGATATGGGTTCTTCTGTTAATGTTAGGGTTTTGATGGTCTTGCTCTTCCAGCTTCCTTAGGTGATTTGCTAGGCTGCTAACTTGTGATCTTTCCATTTTCTTCATGTGTGTTTGCGGAGATGTGAATTTCCCTCTGATACTGCTTTAATGGCACACCAGAGATTTTGGTAAGATGTTTTTTTGTTTTCATTTGTTTCCAATCTTTTAATTTCTGTTTTGATTTCTGTGTTGACCTAGGAGTTGTTCAGCATCATGCTGTTTAGTGTCCATATCTCTATGAGTTTCAGGGGAACTTTGTTGGTGTTGATATTTATTTTTATTCCACTGTGGTCTGAGTGGAATAAAATCTTGTGGAATTTGTTTATGCTTGATTAATGGCTGAGGATGTGGTTGATCTTAGAGTATGTTCCATGTAGTGATGAGTAGAATGTTTGTTCTGTGTTTGTTGGGTGGAATGTTCTGTGGCTATCTGTTAAGTCCATTTTGTCAAACATCAAGTTGGGGTTTTAGATCTCCTTGTTGATTTTTTTCCTCGATGATCTGTCTAGGGTTCTTAGTGGGATATTTAAGTCCCCAGCTATGATAGTGTTAGAGTCAATATCTTTTTTTAGTTTACATAGAAGCTACTTTACAAAAGTAGTGCTTCTATGTTGAGTGCATATATGTTTAGGATGGATATTTCTTATTGATCGATTAAACCTTTTATCATTATGCAGAGACAGTCCATATCGCTTTAAATTTTTGATAGCTTAAAGGATATTTTTTTCTGATATTAAGATCACAATTCCTGCTTTCTTTTGTGTTCCGTTCACCTGAAAATTTGTTTGTCATCCTCTTACTTGTAGTTTGTGTGTGTCCTTTCTGGTGAGATGAGTCTTCTGGACACAGCATATTGTTGCATCATTTTAAAAAAAAATTTAGTTTGCCATTCTGAGTTTTTTCAGTGGTGTATTTTGTTCATTCACATTCAGGATAATTACTGAGTTGTGAGAGTTCATCCCTGTCATGAGATTGTTATAGAGTTTGTTGCTGTTGTTTTGCTTGTTGGCTTTCTTTTCATTTGGCGTTGATTTATGTGTGTTTTCAGTCTTTTTCCTTCATTCTTGGAATGGCATTGTCATTCTTTTTCCTTCTTCTGTATTTAATACTTTCTTAAGTATTTCTTATAGAGCTGGTCTGGAGATGGCGAAAACTCTTAGGAATTGAATGTCTGGGAAGAATTTTAATTCTCCATTGTTGATGAAGCTTAGCTTAGCTTAGCTGGGTAGAAAATTCTTGGTTGAAATTGTTTATCTTTAAGAATTTTAAAAACTCTCTTGTAGCCTATAGTGTTTCTGTAGATATGTCTGCTGCTATTCTAATTGGTCTTCCCCGGTAGGTAGTTTGACCTTTCTCTCTTGCTGCCTTTAGGATTTTTAAAATTATATACCTACTTTGTGTAAGTGAATTACTGTGTCTAGAGGTTGGTCTTCTCATTTGATATTTTACAGGGGTTCTCTGAATCTTTGTGTTTGAATGGTCACATCTCTAATGAGATAAGTGAAGCTTTCTTGGATAATTTTATGGAATGTTTGTTCCAGGTTGGTCTCTCTCTCTATATCTGCCTCAGGGATTCCAATTAATCTTAGGTTTGGCCTCTTGTTATAATCATATGCCTCTTGGAGACTATGTTCCATGTTTTAAAGATTCTTTTCTATGTTTTTAACAGTTTGAATTAGTTCCATATTTTGGTCCTCAGCCTCTGAGATTCTTTCTTCTGCTTAGTCAATTCTGCTTTCCATGCTTATGAGTTTGTTATTTATGTTGTCACTGTATTCTTTATTGCTGTCATCTCAGTTATCAACTCCTTCACTCTTTCCTCTTATCTCTCCTCATTTCTATTTATTTTCTTTATCAATATCTTGATGTTATGTTTATGGTTTGAAACCGGTCATTCTGGTGGCTCTTTGCTATTTGAGTTCCGAAGTCTGTATTCTCAGTTTCTGTCTTCCCAGAGGTCTGTATGGGACCTGCGCTCTTTTGTTGGTTCTTCTTCATTTGTGAAGGTTTTCCTTCCCCCTTTTCCCCCTTTAATTCTGTTGTTCAGTGATGGGGGGATAGCTTTCACTTCTGTCCTCTATTCTTCCTTGTGTACATCCTCTGGATTTGTTCAATTTTGAAGCAGGATTAAGGTTGGGAAACACTGCTTTTTGAGATTTGATTAAGGGGGGGCTGTGTTCAGAAGCTACCTGTAGATCACAATATCTGCTGACAGGTGTGTAGGCCACTGGAACTCACTTCCCACCAACTTACAATCTATCCATGTGGGGGGGAGGGTGTTTGCCCTCGAAAGCAAAATGAGATAACAAAAAGGAAAAGATCAGAAAAAGGTAGGAAAGAGATGAAAGGAAGGTGAAGAGATAGAAGAAGAAGAGAGAAAACAGACAGGCATACCAACTAACAAATAAGAAGCAAACACAAACAGAAAAAAAAATAAAACAAAAACATACACTCATACAAACAAACGAAAAACTCCTGTTGATATACTCACCCTCAAAAATACCCATACCCAAATAGAAAATCCAAATGACAACAATAAAATAACAAAAACAAAGCAAGTACAAAAATGTAAACCAGAAAGAATGAAAAAGAAAGAGCTCCCTCTGCGGCCATTTCTGGAACTTCGGATTCCTTTTCCAAGCACTACCACTGCTTTTGGCAGACACCACTTCAGGGAGTGGCTCTGGTCTCCTGACTGTCCTCTCTGCTCTCAGTGCAGGCAGATTGGGTTGCTCTTAGCATGGGTCAGACACCCCATGGACTGCTGTGAGAGGAGGGTGAATCAGATCTGAACTAACCCAACTCGTTGCTGCTGGTGCGAAGTCTCCCACTCACATCAGATGTGTCTGTGCCTGGTCCAGCATGGGGGAGGGGGCATCCCATTTAATTTAAAGGACTGCACTGATTTTTAGTGTCTGTGTTAAGCTCCTTTGCACTGCTACCTATTGGTCTTCTTGAAGCCACTTCTCTCTACCAATTTTTTTCTGATTAAGCCACTCAAACTAGTTCAGTTAATTTTATATATAATGGTGAGCAACATTTTCTTTGGATGGTAATTCAGACTATCTTAGGCAAAAATGAGACTTGACTGACTCTTGTAAGTGGGAATTGCAAGAGTGTGGAATATGGTGGTCATCTGTTCTTTGCATTGGTTTAGTATCTCGTGCTCAACTGACTTAAGGACCCAAGTAGTGTCTTCAGGATGCATTCTCCTTTCTTTCATTTTTAACTTTTCCTTGACTTTACTACCTCCTCTTTGTTTTTCTCCACATGGAAAGGAAAACTGTTGGCTTCCAGATATCTATATTTCCTGTTATTACCAAAAAGGTGGTGATGTGTTTCTGGGGAAAAAAAAGAACTCCCCCTCCCCCACGAAACTCCAAAACCACAAAGCCACGTACACACACAGAAGTATTCTGGCTGCCTTCCCATCTTGGAAGATATGACCAACCCTAAATAAATCATGGCAGAGTTACATGACTGGAGTGGAAGTGCAGTTCTCTAAAGGAAAAGGAGCTGCTGGAAAGAGGAAAGAATCAGAGGTCATTATACTAAACAATATCCCTCCATCCAATTGATAATTGATAGACTCTAATATTAAGCTTACCGGACCATAGTTATAAGTTCTTATTCTTTTCTTTTTTGAAAGTGAGGACATTTGTTTCATTTCTCCAGAATTCTTGTATTATATTCATTCTCCAATTTCTCAAAGACAGCAGATCAACAGATGAATATGGAAATTATTCTCCTGAGTCCAAAAATTTTAACCAATTAAAGCATGATGTTTAGGAAAGAAGACAGTATTTCAAATGTAATTTTAGTAAGACAATGTAGAATGTGACCCAACCCTAGACCTTACAGATCAACTCATGAAGCTCATGATTATGTCAGCTTTCTAGGTCAACTTCCCAAGAGCAATAGTTCATGTTGACTTGAATTCTCAAAGAAAAGACAAATTCCTTGACTTTTTTCAGATATTATAATGTGTTCCCATTCTGTTCTTCTTTTCTCCTTTCTTCATCTTTATCCATCCCTTTCTTCCTCCTTTTATCTGTTATACAAAGAAAAGTAGCTGCTTTCAGGGATTTAGCATATAGAAGGGAGATGGACCCTGGGATGATTATAAAATAATGTAGTAACTACAATGATGGATGTAAGGTACGTAACATCTTCAGAGTTCAGAGAGGACTTGTGCAATCATACACGCACATACACACACGCACACACACACACACACAAAAATCATATTTATGTATAAATTAATTACAGAACTATACAAGTAATGCTTTTACATTTCAATGTAGCTTCTTGCACATTTTCTTCAGATAATTAGCCCACGTTATCTTTTCAGTAACCCCTCCACCCACTATTACACACTATTTAAAATTGCATATTCCATCCATGCCAGAACTCCCACCTTGGAAGATATGACCAACTTTCATACCCTACTTTATTATTTATTTATTTATTTGAGTTGGAGTCTCACTCTGTCACCCAGACTGGAGTGCAGTGGCCGCTCCCGGCCACCGCTGCCTCGGCCTGCTGGGCTCCGGTGATCCTTCTGCCTCAGCCTTCCAGGTAGCTGGAACTACAGGCGCGCACTACCACGCCCGGCTAATTTTTTTGATTTATTGTAGAGATGAGGTCTTGCTTGCCCAGGCGGGTCTCGAACCCGCGGACTCAGGCAATCCACTCACCTCAACCTCCCAAAGCGTGGGATTACAGGCTGAGCCACCGAGCCTGGCTCCTACTTTATTTTTTTACCATAGCACACATCACCTGTCAACATGCGCTATAATTAACTTGCTTCATGTGATTACTATTTGTTTATTCCACTAAACCACAAGCTCAGTGAGAACAAGGGAATTTTTTCCTGTTTTATTCACCAGTGTATCCTCAGTGTGAAAATAGTAACTTATACTTTATGTAAACAAGTAGCTGATTAATAATGAATCCAATTTTTATGTCTTTTCTCTGCCTCATAATAAATTTTATTTCCCTTTCATCCATGTACAGTTCTTATCTCAAGCTAGAAAGTAGAAACTGCTTCCTGGGTATCCTCACTGGAATATTCTAAAACAATTTTTCAAAATTGAAATAACTATGTATCCTCCTCTCCCAGTCTTCCTCCGTGTATTCTTTCTTTCGGTTTAGAATGCACATAGAATAAGTGTCTTAATTATAGATTTCTTTACTCTGAGATCTCTTTATGGTCTTTGGTGTATTCTCTGTCTTGTTTCTTCACATTCCCTACTTTGGTGGCTTATTTCCATTTCCCTGGCCTTTAGAATGTCTGCATTTCTCTGCATCTTTGTGAACTGCTGGCCCCTTGTTTATGGCTATTGGAAAGAATTTTGAGCTTCCACTTCATTGCCAATTGTGGAATTTGATGTATTCCTTCTTCTGCTCATCCTCTTTTGCAAGAGTTCTTTTCAAGAGAGCTGCAGACTCAAGCAGGAACAGGGTTGGGCAGTGGACTGTTGGTAGCTCAGAGCCCTGAACGTGTCCAGAACCCAACATTGGTGATCAGAGATCAGAATGTCAGAATCAGAGATCAGAATGTCAGCACAATCTGGTTTTCAGTCTAACCAAAGTGGTTGGAAAAAACACTTCTCTGGCAGACTGAACAAAGAGGGCACAAAGCAATCAGATACTGACAGCTGGGCTCTCTGGTGAAACTGAGTTAGAGCATATTGGTTTGGGCTGCACGCTGAATTGGGGCCTTCTGCTTTCTCCCCTGCAAGAGAGATGGACTAGCCCCCAGAGAAGTCTAGAGTCTACTTCCATATTCACCTGCATGGCACAGACAAAATTCTACTAGTGTCTGCTAGAGGACACAGCAGAGAGTAAGGAAACAAGTAGCCACATGAAATCAGTAACTGGGAAAGAGGATGGCTAAGCCTGGTTTAAGAAGAAGGCACTGAGTAGGTGTGTTTCCTGAGTTAAAGAAAAATGTCTGAGGAGCAGCAAGTAGAATAACGAGAAGGAACACACATAAATTCTCCTGTCTAAAGCTCAGTAATCCTGCCCAATAGTACAATGAGGATGAGTAACGTCTCAAGCAGGGAAAATTAGATTCGCAATTATTTTTCATGGAGGAACTCAATAAGAGGGTGAGTATGGAGGCAGAAGCATGGGGAAGGAGCCAAAGAATCCCATCTTTCTGTAATCCGGGTTGCTCTAGGACTGTCCACAGTTCCTGCTTCTCTAGTTGGCTTTGGCCTCTAGTTGCCTGACCATCACTGTGTGTTCCTGCTTGAGGGTCTCCTTGTTCTTTTGGAAATTGCAATCCCTAATATGTATGTGGTTGGTAATAAAATGTTGAGTAGAATATCATAAATTATTTTTAGAATCACCTTAGTTGTGGGATTTTTTTTCTTTTCAGAAGCACTATAATCTAAAATCCCTATTATAGAGACAAGGACTCTGTGAACAGGCACTAAATCTTTATCAGTTCCATCCTTTTTTGGGCAGAGGGGAGAGGGATAGATGGGAGTGGGTAAAGTCAGCTCTCCTCCATGTCCGACTAAAGTCTGGGGTGAGAGCAGAGGGGTACCCCTGGAAGAATAGTAGAGAAATTCATTGGGAGGAAGAATGGAAAAATTCATTATGTTTCCTCTTTCATAGATAAACGTGTAAAAAATTTAACAACTCTGGTCACTTTGCTGCTGCAAAATCAACTTCCTGAATACCTTTAGCTTAAATGTCCTAGTCATTTCAGTTGACTTCAGGGGTATGTTTTTCCAGTAGTCTACAGGCAAAACATGTAGGTATAATAAAAAAGGAGTTTCACAAGTTTGGATTAAAGAGAATTCCCTAAAAGTGCATCATTGATCACATTGGTTGAAAAATCAGAATCAATTAAATTTGAACAAAAACAGTATTTATTTTCTGGTTTTGCTTTTTATGTTATGAGAAATAATAATATCAATTTAATTAATGATAAAGAGTCCTCCTCCAAAACATCTATCTATACTAAGATGGAATAAATAATTGTGTTTTTGAATTGAATTTGGAATTTAAAAATCCCTGTCTTGTTTTGAGGAAAATCTGTTGGAAAATTGAAACGAAGGAGTAGCAGCAGCATCAATTTCAATAAGCCCCATCTTTCCTTAGAAATCATATGACTGGCTGGGAAAATTTCTCCTGCCTCCTGTACCTCATACCTTATTTTCTTCTCCTGTGTTGATTGCCTTAAACATGTACTGCCTGAAATATTCTGACTAGGGATGTAGATAGGTGGTAGAAAGTACCCTATCCAGAAATTCAAATACTCTTAGGGACTTTAAATAGGATATCAACTTCTATCCTTTAATGGGATCTAGTTAAACAGATCGCCATGGACCTAGAAGCAGCCAAAAATAGGAGGGCACTTGTTTTTTTGTGTGTGTCAGGTTTGAGTTAGGGCAGCATTGTGAGTAATAACAGGGATTTAAAGAGTAGAAAGCAAGTCTCATTTAGATATTTAAATCGTTCTAAAATTTTGCCTGAATTAAAGTGACATTATCTTCCACTTTAGGAGAAGTGCATATTATTTTAGAAAGTCCCAGGAAAAATGCTACTCTGATTTTTGAAGTGAACAGGCTTTTACTATCATGAGGTACTACACCCTTGGGAAGATTTGGAGAAGTAAAATAATATTGTTGAATTTCATGGACATGTATTATATCCCTTTTTAAAAAATATGTATCACCCATTCTGAATGTAATGCATTGTCTTCACATTGAACAGACCTCATGAAAGGGATTAAAGCAGGCCACAAACTTGTTTCACTCATTACCCAAGTTACATTCAAATCTCACATTCATAGCACGAGGGTATCACATGTTTCTACTTCAGGGCTGCATGTACAGGAAACGAAAGCCCTCGACACAGCTTGGTAGCAGAAGATCCAAATCAGAGCAAATTGTGTAAATTATAACTAAATTGCAAAGCATTTGGACAAAGCAGGCATGCTAGTCTAATCAGAAAAGCAGTGACACTTACTTTTCAATAATGCAGGTTGGAAGAGGAATTGGGGGAGGGAGGCATCACAAATCTCTTTTAAAATATTTCTGAGCTTGGCAACCTGAACTGGTTTTGTCACATATTTGCAGCTTAAAAAGTATTTGGCTTTTACAACAGCCAAAATAAGTATCCTTAATCACTTTCAACCTATGAACAGATGGGCAAACAGTTCTTTTATAAATGGAGCATACAAAATACTTTGATATCAGCCAAAACTAATTAGTAGCAATATCTGAACCAAACTCTAAATCTGACTTAATGTTTAATATATATTACCGTATAAGCATTAGCAGTTGAAAGGAAATTCCCTGTTTAAGTGTTTGCCAAGCTCAGGGTCTAATGTTAGGACATGATTAACTTACTAATTAACTTATTGCATCTTATCTCACATGTAATCTTGCTTAATGACTTCTTTCTCTGAAAACTATTTGATTTGATACATTGGTCATAGATTAAACGTCAAGTGACAAAGTCAAAGGCAGCATCCTTGGTCTTTCTCTCATTCTTAGAGTGACAGTAGTAGGAGGTGGCATGAGGACAAACGGGATGGTGAAAACTGGTTTTCTGTCTAGTCTTTAATGACTCACATTTTTATTTTCATGAAGATTTTTCTAAAAGAGTTTTATGGAGATTCTTTAGTAGCTAAGAATGTCTGTAAAAATGACAATTCTGTCCATCTCAGAGTTGTGTTAAGACATGAGGAAGGAAGATAAGCTTAAAAATTACATTTGAAGGGTAAGCAAAGGATAATTTCTGCTGATTCTCTAATTCAGAGGTCACTTGACCTCCACATAGATGTCAGTCACAATACATTTCCCACAGCTCATCTGCGACTCATTCTTGTATAAAGAATGAACATAAAGCCATTACATAAAGTGGAACATTTCTGTAATAGAGTGTGTATGTGCTCTATTAAAAGATACGCTGTATCTTTTCTGTACTGCTGAAACAAACAAATGGACAAAAACCTAAAGCCAGTTACCTAAGTCATCCTAACCATTAAGGACTGGGTATTGTCAGTGCCAACTTTTCTTCTGTCATGACATAATTTTGTCCTCTTTTGATTTTATCACACACAAGATCAGGAAGGCTTTGAATTCTGATTGTGCTAGGTACAACTTCATGATCTTGGGAAGTGAGTCTCGTCTTTTATAAAATCAGAATAGTAACATTTATACAAGTAAATGACTTATTTTTAAATTTTCGTTTATTTATTTATTTTTGAGACAGGGTCTTGTAGGGTGCCTAGGCTGGTCTTGTATTCCCGGGCTCAAGCAATCCTCCTGTCTCAGTCTCCTCGCTAGCTGGCACTACAGGTGCACACCATAGCATTCAGCTCTAACAAAACTACCTTGAAGATTCAAGAATAATTTTGTCTGATGTAAATGCTTAATAAAAGCTTGCTGCTACTGCTACATCTGCTGTTAATGGATTTAATTGTTATATTTTTATTTTACATTATATAATTCTGGCAAATCTCAGAAAATCTGAACAAAATCAGAAAACAAGGAAATAAATTATCATCTAATGTTTTCTTTACAACTTAGTGTTTAATCAGAAATTTTATCAATTTTATTATAGATGTCAATGAATCAAAATCTTTGAAGACAGGTCTTGGTTACTGGAATCAAAAAGAAAAAAGATCAGCAGTAGATATTGTTTTATCCAGGAAATGAGTATAAATCTGTGATAATGTGAAGGAAGCTAGTCCCTTTTGCTTGTCTGCATGCTATTCATGGCTTGTGTTAGGTAGACAACTACTAAATGACTAAAGTTTACCCTTTGCATTCTGGGTTGTCTTCTGTTCGTATTGTGAGAATTAAAAATAATTGTTCTTTGGGAATTCAGTAATATCTTATAGAAAAGGGACCAAGATTCCAATTATTTTGGATATAGTTTAGACAGAATTACCTGTGTTTATCACAGGTTGACAGATTCCCTTTTCCTTCTGCTTGTGGGAGATGCATTTAGGTTGATGCAAAAGTAATTGCGATTTTGAGCTGTGAATTTTAAATCATTATAATTAGGCTCAAACACATCTTTATTAATCAAAATAGGAAGCATTACAACCAACACATTTTTGCCAACGAAACTCAAGTTCATGTATTCCTGTATCATAAAAATCTGTGCTTCAGGATCCGATGAACTCTTGGAAAGCATTTTCTGCATCCTACTGGTTGTGGAAGTGTTATCCCTGAAAAAAAGTTGTCGAGATGCTTGAAGAAGGGGTAGTCGGATGGTGAGAGGTCTGGTGAATATGGTGGATGAGGCAAAACTTCGTAGTCCAATTTGTTCAACTTTTGAAGTGTTGGGTGTGTGATGTGTGATTGGGTATTATTGTGGAGAAGAATCAGGTCCTTTCTGTTGACTAATGCCGTCTGCAGGCTTTGCAGTTTTTGGTGCATCTCATCAATTTGCTGACATACTTCTCAGATGTAATGGTTTCAGAAAGCTATAGTGCATCAGACTGGCAGCAGACCACCAAACACTGACCATGACCTTTTTTTTTGCTGCAAGTTTGGCTTTAGGAAATGCTTAGAGCTTCTTCTCCATCCAACTACTGAATTGGTCATTGCTGGTTGTCATATAAAATCCACTTTTCAGTGAACATCACAATCTGATCAGGAAATGTTAGTTGCTGTTGCATAGAATAAGAAAAAATGACGCTTCAAAACGACGATTTTAAAAAATTTTCAGTCAACTCACGAAGCACCCACTTATCGAGCTTTTTCACCTTTCTAATTTGCTTCAAATGCTGAATGACCATAGAATGGTCAATGTTGAGTTCTTCGGCAACTTTTCACGTATCGTTGTGAGAGAATCAGCTTCGATAATTGCTCTCAAATGGTCCTTGTCAATTTCCAATGGCCGGCCACTATACTCTTCATCTTCAACGTACTCATTTCCTTGCAAAACTTGAACTACCACTGCACTGTACATTCGTTAGCAGTTCTTGGGCCAAATGCGTTGTTGATGTTAAGTTGTCTCCACTGCTTTATGACCCATTTTGAACTTGAATAAGAAAATTGCTCAGATTTGCTTTTTGCCACTTCCGTAGTCTAAAATAAATATAAAATAAAAAGCAAGTAATAAGTCATTAGCACAAAAACATAAAGTGAGAAATGCACATTAAAATGATGTATAACATAACCACATTTATTAAGAATGTATTTCAATATCAAATGGCAAATTTCAACTTGCAACAACCGCAATTACATTTGCATCAGTCTAATATATACTTATTCATGATGGAGGAAGATAAGTTGTTAGTTTGCTTTCCTAGACCTACCTTGTGATCAAGACACACTTGTAAGACACAGTTTTGACTTCATAAGTTTGTTCAGCAACTTTTTTTTAAATTCATTATTTTAGTTTTGTTTCTTAAGTTGTTTTAGTTTTATTTTTTCAATTGTCAGACAAAATTGTATATGCTTATTGTGTACACTATGATGTTTTGAAGTAAGTATACATTGTGGAATGACTAAATCAAGCTGTTTAACATATGTATTACCTCACACAGTTATCATTTTGGCTGTGAAAATACTTTACATCCACTTTCTTAACATTTTTCAAGAGTACAGTATATTGTTAACTATAGTCACCATATTGTACAATAGATCTTTTGCACTTATTCCCTCTATCTAAATAAAGTTTTGAATCCTTTGGTCAACCTCTCCCTAACATCCACTCCTAACTACTCTATTCTCTTGTCACCATTTTACTCTCTACTTCTTTGAGATCAAATTTTTAGAGTCCACATATGGATGGGATCATGTGGTATTTGTCTTTCTGTGTCTGGCGTATTTCACTTAGTAATGTCCTCCAGGTTCATCCTTGTTGTCAGGAATGACAGGATTTCCTACTTTTTAAAGGCTGAATAGTATTCCCTTGTGAATATACTCATACATTCATCACATCTTTATTCATATGTTGATGAACACTTAGGTTGATTCTATATCTTGGCTATTGTGTATAATGATGCAGTGAACATGGGTGTGCAGACATGCTGATTTCATTTTCTTTGGATATGCCCAGCAATAAGAGTACTGGATTATATGGTAGTTTTATTTTTAATTTTTTGAGGATCCTCTATACTGTTTTCTATATGGATGTATTAATTTACATTCCCACCAACAGTGTTTGAGGATTCTTTTGTATTTTTGATAACAACCATTCTAACAGGTATGAAGTGACATCTCATTGTGGTTTTAATTTGCATTTTCCTGATGGTTAGTGATGTTGAACAATTTTTCATATATGTTTTGGTCATTTGAATGTCTTTTTTTGAGAAATTTTTATTTAGGTCTATTGCCCATGTTCCACAACTTTTGATTAAAACTTGGTGTTTTATTGAGCCAGTTTCATTAAAATATGTGTAATAAGGTATGAATTAAAACATATTGTATGATTAGCAAAACTATAATCATAAGATACTGAGGTATCAGTGACGTCTGTCTAGAAGATTCATAAATCCCCTAATGTCATATTCTTTTAAAAAGATTTTATACAGTAGAGATTATTATTGCCCATGTGAAGTTTTCTATTGAGATTAAGAATGAGGAATTTTCTACTTTTCTTCTTCCATGTTTTATCTACACTATATATAATGGTAAAAATACCCCCTTTATCTTTTTAATATCCTCAGATTTCTCAATAGTTCTTATTTGTCTGGAAGTAACATTCTATCAGATAGGAATTCCCTATTCAATATAGGAAATTCAAGACCAGTTTTCTAAGAGGGCTTAATGGGCATCATTTTCACATAATAACTGAATCCATATTCCTTAGTAGGAGCAACCAACCCTAGTTTACTGACTTACTTTTATATGTGATATCTTTAGCATGGAAAATGGATACAAACTAGATTTTTAAAATTACCTTATGATAAATGGAGGTCTTTATTCTTATTAAAACTTTGTAAATAAATACTTATATAATGAACTTAGTAAAGATATGTTATATATATTTTACTGTTGTTTCATATTGTTTTACAGATAAAATAAATGTGTTATTAATTTCTATAAAGGCATTACTCCTGACGATTTATTAACTTGTTATCTATATGAACATTTTTATTAGGATTTTTTCCCTCAAGTTCTGAGGAGTTAGTTGAAACCATTTATGTGCCATTTGAAGGATATTTCATTCTAGTTTGTCTAAGCAAAAGCAAATAAGTTGAAATTTATAAATAGATTCACAGAAAGGGGGTTTTTCATATCTTATTGGAAAATAAATATTAATCATAATTTAATCAGTTTATTTTATCTGAAATACTTAATTCTTAATTTTCTGATCTTAGTGTAAGCAGACAAAAGTTCTGAAATCCTAAGAAAGAATATGTATATCCTCAAGAGAAGACTCCATTCCTCTCTACCCTAAGATTGTTAGTTATAGCAAATTTATGCTAAATATCTATTATACAGACATATTATCAGCAGGTATTTAGTCATTGGTCATCTTGAAATAAGAATATATTATTGACAATAAGGACACTGATAAGCTTCAAGGTTTTAAAAACTGTATCCCATAAAGTGTTCATCATGAGAGTCACTACTTGACAGATAATTTACCTCTGTAATAAGATCTTTTAAAAAATCAATTAGACAGCTTTGTGTTAGTCTTTGAGTACAAACATAAGTATATGCATCAGATATCTATTGTCACAAAACATCCCAAAACTTAGTGGCTTTAAAAAACTATTTATTATTTCTCATGAGGTAATTCTGATGATCTGGTCCAGATGTGGGCTCACTCAAGTGGGTACAATTTGCCTCTTTTCCATGTGGCTTCTCATGCTTTAGAGGTCTGCTTGCTTGTTCTCATGTTGATGTAAGGTCCTGAGTGAGTAAAACTCTGTAAAGCCCCTTGAAGCACATGCTCAGAACTGGCATGTTATCACTTCCACTGGATACTATTGACCAAATAGAATCTACCTCTTGATGGGCAGGGATACAAAGTCACATTGCTAAGATGTGGCTTTAAGGAGGCATTAATGGGGCATCGATGCAATTAATTCACTACAGCATGCTCTATACATTTATATTCATATTTTAGTTGTTACATATTTAACCTAGGGAGGCAGAACTTCTCTTCAATTAGTCACCTCTTTTCATATTCTGAACTTTGATAACTAGGACAGCCCTCAATATGGTACTGAGTTAGATAAAAATATGGACTGCTGTAGTGAGTTTAAGGATCTTGGGCCTGATCAATGAAAAGACATCACTGTGAAGTGGCAGTGGCACACAACAAGATTTATTTGAGCAGTATGTGGACAGGTTTGCATGAAAGGAGTCCTTCATGGCAAAGACCTTCCAAAGATGGTGACACGGAGTCACTCACTGCCCAGAACAGGAAAACAGTAAGAGAACTTACAGCAGACAGGAAAATCAGAGAGAGGACTTACATGTCCAGGTAATGTCACTCAGTAAAATGAGGAAGAGTCCTTGGGTCAGTGAGCTCAAAAGGCAGCAGTAGTCTGGAGTCTCTTATATCCCCACCTATGGCTAACAGATGTTAAATGCAGTAGTGTGGGGTATGCAAAGCAGGCAGACTCTACATGGCTAAAGATATGCTTATTTGGGACATATTTAAAACAATTGGCTGTCTAAGAATTTTGAGTCTGGGGTTGGCAGTTTTCTGAGCTGATGATCCCAGCCTCATGAGAACTAAACAGCTTGGAGTCATTAGACAGGATACAGAACCATCAACAACAACCACTGGGGAGAGGAGACCCTATTCAGTAAATGGAGCTGGGAAAACTGGCTGACCACATGCAGAAGAATGAAACAGGAACCCTGCCGATCACCATAAACAAAAATCAACTCTAAATGGATCAAAGACCTAAATGTAAACCTCAAACTACCTGTAAGAATCTTAGAAAAAAACACAGGAGATACCCTTCTGCACATTGGAATAGGCAACCAAATCTTTATCATAATCCTAAAAGCATATGCCATAAAATATCAGATAGACAAGTGGGACCTCATCAAACTGAAAAGCTTTTGCAAAGCAAAAGAAACCATGAAGAGAGTGGGGAGACAGCTCATAGAAAGGGGAAAAAAGTACTTGCTAACTGTTTGTCTGATAAAGACCTTACATCCAGAATCTACAAGGAACTCAAGCCAAAAGGAAAAAGCAAACAGCCCTGTTGAAAAGTGGGCAAAAGACATGAATAGATACTTCTCAAATGAAGACAGATGAACAGCCAACTGACATGTGAAAAAATGCTCCGCCTCACTAATCATCAGAGAAATGCAAATCAAAACCCTATTGAGATACCACTTAACTCCAGGATTTAGAGGTCTATGTACAGTGCAGTTTAGGGACTAGGCAACCCTAATATGTGAATTGACCTGGGCATCTCAATGAAAATCTGGCTGTTAAAAAGAGAGGCAGAAACAAAAGCATTAATAAGAAAACATTTTTACATTTTTATATGCTAAGAATAGCAAGGGAACTAAACTTTGGACTTTGGAAGGCTTTGAAAAAACTGGCTACCGTGTTAAAAAAAAACCAACACAACAGGATATATAGGGGGAAAAGCAGATACACGTTTACTAAGATTTCAGATAGTCTGTTCATGGTAGAGAATCTTCAGTTTTCTCACATATCATTCATCGTGGCAAGGGGCCTCCATAGCAGTATTACAGGATATTCCCAGTTTCTAGTGTGGTCTTTCCCTTCTGCTGATCTTGTAGTCAGCAGACCTTAACACCACACTACAGTGCCTCTCAAGTGAGAACATTTGACTCAAAATGACTTATCAGATGATGCCTGGTAAGCAGAATATCAGCATCAAATAATTAAACAGTTTTGAAGTAGTCTTTAGTTTTGAAATAGCTTCTGGGATAGGAAAATTATTTGGACTAACCTGCCCTGTCATCTGAAAACATTCTCTTTTGAATAGTTGTGGATAAACCAACAAATTCACTTTCTTTTGGATTTCCTTTCTTCATTAGGTTCATTTTAAACATGTAATATTGATTCTAACATACTTAACCTTCTTTGGGTAACCTATTGACATGTTCAGATGTTATATTAAATTTTGTGTATAAGTTACAATACTATTTCAATATTCCAATTATTGAGAGAATGTAAGTCTATTTGCAGAGGTATTTATTTTTCTTAATATCTAGAATAAACAATGTTTATATTTTATTTTTAGGCTGAAATCTCTTCCAAGTAAAGGTGATACACTTGACAGTAAGGTTAAAAGAATTGGACCACACATAGAAATCTACCAAGTGTTCCGAGAAAGAAACAAACTCATGATTACCAAAAAAGTAGTTAGACTAATCACCATCATACAGGCGCATGTCAGGGGGTGGCTTGAACGCAAAAGATTGCAAAGAGTAATGACCAAGGTAAGGTATGCATTAGATACTGTAAGTAATGAAAATTTCTTATATAGATTTAGTTAAGTAGAATTTTAAATAGTCACCTGGTCAATATATCTATGATTTTTCTAAGTAAAGTTCTGTCTCCATGTCTACATACTTGATTAATAAAATGTTATGACTAATCTCTTCTGATGACAGTTTCAGATTGTGCCAGGTTGGAGACTGAACAAAAGGCCTCACTTATTAATTCAACAGTTCTGGGACCGCTTACTCTTAAACCAGTATGAACTGTCTTTGCACTAAAGTTGCTGCTTCTTTGCTATCTCTTCATTCTTTATTTAGAGTAACTTGCCTCCACTTCTCGCACTCCTGGGTTCTCTTGAAGAGCCTAAATGTCCAACTGAAAAAAAACTACATACACTTACAGATACCTTCAACCCTTATGAACTACAATCCGTATTTTTAAAATAAATTATGCAGACCAATTTGGGATGGGCAAATGTAGAAGAACATTAGCGTATGGATTTTGGAAAGCCTTTGAGAGAATCCAAAATGTCCTTACTTTGAATGCTAAAGTTTTGCTACTCATAAGGAATTTGGGAAACCAACTATAAAGAGAAGACTAAATCAGGAGTAACCATTTCAATTCCTTGCTCTTTAGATAAAGCCCTCTTGAATAGACTTGAAGTGAGTACCCTGAACACATTTCTCTGAGAACACAGTGATATCGTTAGAGGTAATCCAACTGCCTCTCTGGTTGTAAATTTATAAATGTATTAATATGCATAAGTTGGTATGTGTATAATACACATATGCAGTTCTAATGCATGTAAAACTCCAGCAAAAAGTAAACATCCCATATACTTTATCCTTCAGTAATTCTGTGAGGTAGATTCTATATATATATATTTTTTTTTTTTTTTTTTTTTTT